>PVJC01051996.1:0-11282 GCA_004026665.1 Murina feae
GAAGGAGGCTAGCTGGAGACCTCCCGCCGTTCAACACCGCCTCCCATAGGAAATCACATGAGAGCAGGGGCCTTGCTTCCAACAGGTTTCCTCCTCTGGCGAAGGTGGCAAAGTGGGAATGTTTGGAGCTGAGCTTGCATTCTCTCCAAATGAAATACAAGAGGCAACTTACCTTCAGATGGAACGATATTTGCTGTGAGTGTTAAATGCACAGCCAAATGCCTTTTTCAATGTTGGCGATTTCTTTGAAATGTGAAGAGGCCTACTCCCCAGCCCTTTTCATGGTCACCATCACACCACAGATCAAAGCGGCACACGTGCTGTTCAGCATCGCCCTGCGCAGGTGAGACGGAAGTTGATGGGTACAGTGGCATCATTCCCCATGAGCAAGATGAGAAGTGGCTGGAAGGAGTGGGCATGGGGAGAGGGGCCACAGGAAACGGCTCAGGGAGCACCACGCCCTCTGCCCACCAACATCTCACAGGGAGAATTCAGGTCCCAGGCCTCCTGTGGGGGCAGGGCAC
The DNA here is from genome assembly GCA_004026665.1 of Murina feae. Classification (NCBI taxonomy): domain Eukaryota; kingdom Metazoa; phylum Chordata; class Mammalia; order Chiroptera; family Vespertilionidae; genus Murina; species Murina feae. The sequence continues at coordinate 525 of PVJC01051996.1, forward strand.
ACGGACTCCCAGCGAGACTTTCAAGGGCATAACGTTGTCAGTTTCTTAAGCTTGTTTGTCATGCTCATATGGGTGTCTAATTAGTTATTTAATTATGATGTGTAAAACCAGAAGTTAATGAGGATACAAATGATGAGATGCAATTCTCTGCCACCCCAGGTAATAGACTTTTATCCTGTCCCCATGTGTGGGGCTGGAAAGCAGGTTGTGTGAAACAGCTCACGGAGGGCAGAGTCCAAGATGCAGGCACATTAATTGCACATTTCCTGTGCCCATGGGAGGATGCCTGGGTGAGGGGCTCGCAGGAGACGGAATGAGCACGGTGACATGGCAGTGACCATGTCTAGAGGCTGTGAGGCCAGTGGGTCTCCGTCCAGGGCCGAATTTCAGTCTGTATGTTCAAAAGAGTCGGGCAGGGACACCTGCTCTGAGATTGTGAGTCATAATAAGAAATACATGTGTGGTTCTTAGCCTCAGGCCCTTGTGATGAGGGCAAGGAAGGTGTGTGCTATGCTAATGGGGTGACTGGGGACTGCACCCAAGGGTGGGGGCTGGTTGCCAGGAGATAAACCACTGACCTCGGGAGAGGAGCGGGGTTGAGGCTGAGTTATCTGCAATGACCATGACTTTGTCAATCATGACTAACAAAGCCCCATTAAGCCTAGAGGAGCAGCGGGGGCCCTTTGCTAGGGAGCTCCCCAGCATGGAACCGAAGTTTCCACGGACCTCACCTGGCTATTGACTCAGAGCCATCGGTGTCCTGGTCATTAATCAGTCATCTATGAGTGACGGGTTCCTGGGTCCTGTGAACCATCCCAGCAAACTAATCAAACCGAGGAAAGCAGGCGCGGGGACCTCTGATGGTAGCCAGGCGGTCAGAGTGCATCTGTAGCAGGTGGCAGTGCCATGGCACTGAGCTCTTAACCTGTGAGGCCTTGTCTCTCTCCGGGTAGGTAGAGTCAAAATTGCGTTCTCAGATGCCTGAGAACTGCTTGTAGGCGTGGAGAAGCCTCCACACACGTTGGAATTGGGCTGGGAACCCAGTGTACCTGGCGTCAGGGGACCAAAGGCAGAACCTCACAAATGTTCTCCTTCACTTAGCCCGCAAGGCAAAACAGGTCCACCTGCGGCTGGACTGTTCTCCAGATGTGACTGACAGGTGGCATTCACTTTACTGTGAACACAAGTCAGATCCTCATGCTCATAAGTTATTGCTGCAGACTATACGTGTGCCCTCCCACTGTGACCTGCAGGCTTACTGTGTGCCCTCCTACTGTGACCTGCAGGCTCACTAGATGCCCTCCTACTGTGACCTGCAGACTCACTGTGTGCCCTCCCACCTTAACCTGCAGATTCGATGTGTCCCCCGACTGTGACCTGAGATCCACTGTGTGCCCTTCCACTGTGACCTGCAGGCTCACTGTGTGCCCTCCCACTGTGACCTGCAGACTCGCCATGTATCTTCCCACTATAACCTGCAGACTCACTGTGTGCCCTCCCACTATGACCTGCAGGCTCACTGTGTGCCCTCCCACTGTGATCTGCAGACTCACTGTGTCCCCACTGTGATGTACTGTATTTGGGGCCTTAGGGAGGTGATTAGGTCATGAGGGTGGAGTCCTCATGGATGGGATTAGTGACCTTGCAAGAAGAGGCCCACAGAGCTCCCTCACCCCTCCTACCAGGCGAGGGCACAGTGAGATGACAGAACAGCCACTGTGAGCCGGGCAGCCCCCACCAGACCCTGAACTTGCCAGTGCCTTGACCTTGAACTGGAGCCTCCAAACTATAAACAACAGGGTCTGCTGTGCACAAGCCTCCAGTGTGTGGGCGTGCGTGGAACTCCCTGAACCTCGTGGGGCCCTGCAGCTGGGGGACCGGGATTGGAGGCTGGGGGCTCCTGCTTGGGGCTGGCGCCCTCAAACATGTCTTGGTTCTGAACTCCATTAATCATCTCCTCACCCAGCTTCCTCCTGAGCTCATCACCCATGGTTGGCCTGAGGGACTCCCTCCCTGCCTCCTCCCAGCACACATCAGGGTCGGGGTGCCCGCTCTGCGCAGGGGGCTGTGCCCGCAGGATAATGTGCTTTCGGGACACCTGTGGACTGGCGGAGAACAGGGTCCGGGAAAGGTCCCCGCACTCTCTCCCAGCTCTCCCCAGGCTGGGGCACTGCGGGTGGGGGGGGGGGCAAGACTCCCAGATCTGCTCAGGCCAGCCGGCCAGCCAGTGTAACTATGTCACAGGACTATGTCCAACAAAGTGTGACATCTAAATGCAAATGGAAGGCTGTCATTCCTGTAAGAACAGCTGAAGTTTCAGAAAGATGAGAGAAAGGCAAGACCCAACATTTTCCTTCACATGGTTCTTTCGAGGCAGCAATGAGGGCTGCGGGACAGGGTCTGGTTGAGGGTGCGCCCACTCTGACTCCTCAGGGTGTGCTGAGAGGGCGCTGCGACAGAGGGCAGTGTGCCCTGGGAGCCCTGCAGGTGCAGATACTGCCCGGTCCAGGTCCTGGTGCAGGGACTGGAGGGGCAGGACTGATGTCTGCCCACAGGACCGATGGAGGAGCGAAGAAACCACCTGCCACGTAGGTCTTAAACGCGAGGCACGTCACGCTGACCTGAAGCACCCAGTTCCTTGGTGACCATTCTGTAAACTTCCTGAAGACCTTCCTGCAGCAAACCCCGCGTGCGAAGCATGGGGTGCAGAGTTTAACAAGGCAAAGCCAGCCCCACACTCACCAGGTGGCGGAAGCAGCCTGCTCAGCCCCCCTCTGTGAGCCTCGTCCGGGCTCCCCTGGGGCAGGGACAGTGCTGACCTGGCGGACAGGAGTGCAGGGGTGGACAGTGGGTGGATTCTGTGTTCCTACCACTGCCCACAGGGCAAACTCAGTCAGGAGGACAGGTAAGTGGTGCCTCCACCTGAGTGAGCCACACAGAACAGAACAAAGGGCTTTTAAAACCTTGGTACTCGCCTTGACCGGTTTGGCTCAGTGGGTAGAGCGTCAGCCTGCGGAGTCAAGGGTCCCAGGTTCGATTCCGGTCAAGGGCATGTACCTTGGTTGCGGGTGCATCCCCAGTAGAGGGTGTGCAAGAGGCAGTTAATTGATGTTTCTCTCTCATCGATGTTTCTGACTCTCCTCTCTTCCTCTCTGTAAAAAATCAATAAAATATATTTTTAAAACCTTGGTACTGCAGCTGAATTATTCACAATATCTTCAGAAACACTCCAGTTTTCATCGTGTTATTGTTAAGAAAGGAGGACGCATCCAAATGAAGTGATTATTTCTCTAAAAATTACTCCCCTCCCCCCCTCTCTCTGTTTCTATCTCTATCTGATTGTGTTTTTCTTCTCTGTTCCTTAGAAGATACCCCAAGGATGACTTACCTTTCAGCCAATTTAAAAAAATAATGCTGATGCAGGGGACTCGCTCCTAAGAAAGGGAAGAGTGGACAGAAGATGGGCGTCAGCAGCACTCAGCCTGCCTGCCAGCCCCAGTGCCCCAGGATGTCGGTCCCCAGGATGTTGGTCCCCAGGATGGCCAGCACTGATAACTTGGCATGAAATGCATGTCCTGTGTGTGGAGGGGCTACACAAGCCACCAGTATGTTTTGCTTGCAAAGCCTGTCCCACTGGGTTGTCTAGTCAGATGACAGTATCTTTCAGAAGGTAAAATATATCTCATGTAGGTTCTTTAAGCTTTTTTAGCTCCTTCTCTAATAAAAAGAAAAATAGAGCATTGAAATGAGTGATTTATGGTGACACCTAAAGGAACACATTTCTCAGTAACTCATTTAAGTTTAGTGTAGAGATGGAGAACGGGTGAGGGGAGCCCTTGGAAGTTGCTTGCTTCCCCTCTTTCTGGAGACTTTCCTCAGCTTCCTGAGAGCGGCTGAGCTTGGGGAAGGAGCTCTGAGCATTGAGGGGCCACAGCCTAGCTATCAGCGAAGATTGGGTGCTGGTTGCACCATGGGTGCTGGGGTCCAGACTAGCAGGTCCCGTCTGGATGAGAGGTGTTTGAGATCCTGTTTTCGTGCTCCCCAGCCCCCATTTCTGAATCACTGACAGTATTGAAGTTAGTCAACAAACACCTGTTTGCTAAGTCCCGTCTGTAGGCCAGACAGGTGTTGAGGTGCAAAAATGAACGCAACAGCTGTGCTTCTATGTTGCCAGGGGCCTCACTCCACAGGGGCCTGCAGAGCTCCGCAGGCCCATCCACACATTAGAACAGCTGCAGGTGCCCGGTCAGCCCCATGGTCCAGCCGGCCCAGCCCAGGGGGCGCAGGGGAGAGGAGACTAATGCGGAGCAGAGCTGTGGGATCCTGGGCCGCGCACTGCAACCCCCAGGTCTTAGCAGGAAGTGAGGATGCCTGGCGGAAGCCTGGGACCCTCCCGGCCCACAAGTTACCCCGTTGTCCCAGACCGAGAGCTCCAGCAGGTGAGTCATAGGAAGGAAGGTCCCGCTGGGAGCCAAGGCTGGCAGGGCAGGGGGCTGCCTGGCCTGTGGGCTTGAGGTGGATGGTGACAGTGGGAGAGCCTTAACATAATCATTGGCGAGAATCCCAAGGAGATGAGAGCCTGGCACATGCCAGGGCAAGTGGAAGGCATGCAGGTGGCAGGGCAGGTGCAAGTCAGACCATGCTAAGCAGGGGGCTCAGTCCACCCCGGTCCTCTGAGGGTCTGGGCTTTCAGCCACTTGGCTTCAGCGGGAAGTCTGGGCAGAGTGACCAGTGACAGTGTCCTCCCAACTGCCCTTGGGGTGCGGGCAGTCCTGGCGGCGTTTGTGCACTGCCATGGCCGGCCACACTGTAAAGGACACAGCCCTGCCTTGTCACACAGCTGGGAGTCCCTCTTTCACAACTGCACTCATCTCACTGGCAAGACCACCCTTCGCCCACCCTTCTTATTCACAGGCAGGCGCCCTGGCCTGCCTCATTCCTGCAGGGGTTTGGCCGTCTCCGCACTCTCCGACCCCTGGTGTTCCTGATGACTTCTGTCTTGTTCTGGATGATGGCTCCCACCCTGAGAGCTCATTCTCTGACCTTGTCTCCTGCAACGAGCTTGTGTTTCTCTTGACCTCGGTGGCTCTGTCCCTCTGCTCATATGCCAGACTTCGATTCTCACCCTTGCAGCATCAGACAGCTGCCTGTGAGACTGTGGCCAGAAACCTTACACCACGGGGCAAGAGCTGGGCATGGACCTTGAAAGCTCCCGGCCACACATGAGCTTGCACCCTCTCTGAGCTCAGCATCAAGCACCCCACTCATGGACACTACACCTCCCACCTCCCAGCTGCTCGATGCCAACAAGTCATCAATTTCATTGTGACCTAATCTTCTGCTTCTTTCAGCAACCACTTCTCTTGGTCTCATCACCTCCCTCTTTAGCAGAGGAGAAGGCAGTCCCTGGCTGCACTCATTCCCAGGCTGTCTGACTTTAGGATCTGCTACTAAGCCCTTCAAAAGTCACGCCTTCCTGGACAGCACATACCTTTGCATGGCTCCCAGTCGGTCCACCAGAGCAGCGCTGGCTCGAGCGAGAGCTCCGCGGGCCGGGAGGAGGGTGTTATCCACACCAGCACCAAGTGCAATTACACCGAAAGCTGGCAGCCAGGTGTCTCTGCCCTGCAGCTCCAAGGGTGTGAGAGAGAAGGAACTAACGGTCCAGGCAAAAGTTACGGCACCTTAAGACAGGCGAAGCCACAGAGCTGCGTTCCTCTCACATGCATGCCTGGCAGGGGAGTGCAAGGGGAGCTAGTCTCCAGCCTCCTCGGCCTTCCCGTAGTGAAAGGCTCTGCAGTGACGCCTGGCTGGTGTTGCTCGATGGTTAGAGTGTCGGCCAGTGCACTTGAGGGACTCAGGTTTGACTCCCATTCAAGTGCACATGCCTGGGTTGCAGGTTTAATCTCTGGCCCGGGTCAGGTCCCATGTGCGAGGCAATCAATCTGTGTGTCTCTTTCACATCGATGTTTTTCTCTCTCTTTCTCCTCTCTCCCTTGTCTCTCTCTCTTTCCTTTCCTTCCTCTCTTCCACTCTCTAAAAAACAAAAATCAATGGAAAAATATCACTAGGTGAGGATTAACAAAAATATAATCAAAAAGGCGCTTTGATGTCCCTGAGCCTCTGCACTGGGTTCTGCTTGCCTTGAAGTGCATTTTGGAAGAAACTGTGTGGAGAGGCACCAGGTCCCTCATTTTCCTTCGTTACGGTAATTAACTGTGTGTTGAGTTCCCAGCAAAAGGCACAGTGGGGCCTTCGTTCCGGATACAAACTGCAGCAGGAAACAAATGCCATTGGCATAACTAAGGCCACACAGCTTGATCAATGCATCGGCCGAAGCAGCAGAGACACCTTGGAGATCTAATTAGGAGCCTGACCTGGCGAAACCGCTGCGTGGCCACAGGAAAACGAATAGGCTGACGGGGCATGCGGCGGGCTGTTTCCGTAGGTCTGTTCCGGAAGCAGAGACAGGAGTGTCAAGGTTACCCTGGCAGTGTTAAATATTACGTCTCCTCTAGGCCTTTGCAGTCTAGCTGCTGCATCTCTCCCCCTCCCCCCGCTGCCCTTTTCTGTTGCAATGCGTGTACGTTCTTTCTGAAACATCATTCCACCCGTGAAACAGTGAGAGGGGCCTCTGGTTCCCAGGGGAAGTACTGAGAGAGAATAGGGCCGCAGAGGACTCCAGGTCTTCCTCGCCCGCAACAGTGCCCACAGGCAGGGGGTGGGAGACTCAGCGGGCGTCATTGTCCTGGGACTGGGCATGGCGAGACCCAGGCAGGTGGCTTTCATCAGTGTGGGTCTCCCTGGTGGGCATCTCCAGAAGGTCTGGGAGTCTGCACATGGGCAGTGAGAGGACAGTCAGCTGTCGGAGTCCTCACCCGCTCCTGCCACAGCTAAGCCCGTGGCTATGATGGTGCAGCCCCTGCCCTGCCAGCTGGGCACAGGCTGAGGGGCTGGTTGGTGCATGGGTACAAGACCAGACAGAGCCTCTGCGAGTTGAGGTGGGAAAGGCTGAGCGCAGGTGCTTGCGGTCCTTGTGGGAAGAGCTGGAGGGTCTCTGGCCGGCCCCACTCCTCCTGGCACCGTGCAGTGGCTGCCAGGCCAGCACTGACTTCCGGGGCCCGAAAGGCGCAGAATGTTAGGATGCAGCCTGCGGGACCCCTTCCTTACCTATAATCCAGGAAGAGGATGCCCCATCTGATTCTGGGGCTGCCCAGCTGTTCCCAACACCCCAGGCAGGCTTCAGGAGGCGGGGCAGCAGCTGAGTGGAAGCCAGCCTCTCCCTGACCTGCCACCAGAGTAAGAATGAACTTGCCAGCGGCAGGGGCAGCTGTGCCACCACCCCTCCCGCCTCCCACTGGGCCCATTCTATATCTAGAACCCAGCTGCAGGCGCTCCGAGGAGGCTGCATGCAGTCTCCACAGTCAGGGCTGTCACAGAGGCCGCCTGGATGTGGGGGCCAGTCCCTCTACACTGTGCAACACCTTGGTTCTTGCTCAAGGTCCTCCCCTCCTCCCTACACACACACACACACACACACACGCACAATCTGGGTCCTTATGCCACATGATCATCCTCCCCTCCCCCCCCAACACACATAAGCAACACTGGGTCCTGTGTGCCACGTGCTGCACCTAGTGTGTCACCGGTGGCAGTCATTTCCTCCTTCTCCATGGTTTTGGCCACCTTCGCCATTTTGCCACCTCTATTATTATTTACTTACTAGAGGCCTAGTGCACAAATTCATGCACATTGAAAGGAAATTAATTAGAAGAAATATTTTAATATTACTATTCGCCCTTTCTCTATAATAGAAGTGTCAACCAAATTCACAATCAACAATGACAGATCAAAACATAAGCATGCAATTGGCACCAGCAAGAGTTTTATACGTATTGCACATGTGCAAGTCAACTTAGCCTTTTATATATAGAGAATAAACTTGCTTAATTAGACCTGCTTTCTAATTTAGCTAAACTTTTTCCAACCCAGTGGAGCACCCCAAATTCTCTTTCAGGTAATTGTCAGCAACACAGCAGTAAATATCATCATGAAGCAGATTATTGTAAATCATTCATGGAGAACAAAGGGTAAAATATTTCACTGCAGCCGTGTTTGACTATATTCTGTGCAGGGAGAAAACCTGAAATCATTTTCAAGGTTCATCATTTCTTGCTTCTTTTCAGTCGGGTCAAGTTTCTAAACTTTCTAAATCTCTGTTTTCTGGCCAATGGAAAGAACATGAGATTCCACTGAGTCTCCTATTTACCTACTCGAGGACTTCTGTGAGGATCAAATGAGATGAGGCACAGGAAAATGCTTCACAGACGTTTGGTTACAGTGTAAAATGTTTGCATCTGGCTATAAAGCAAGTTGGGTTCCTGGGCTGAAGAAATTATAAGGAGGCTAGTTGCTAGGGAAAGGAAGCCAAGTGTTGTTATGTAACGTCATTACCTGGCACCCACAGCTACCATTTCTGGCTGGGGTGGGCTGTGAGCTGCATTTTACACCATGGGGTCTCAGCAGCATTGGCTGCGATGTGGTGGAGTGTCACTCCAGGGTTGTGGTGGGGCCTGTGTCCCACTTGGGAGAAGCCGAGTGTTGCTTTGTGGGTATCAGGTCCATGGTGCCATCTCTCTGTAAATGGCCAATGAGCATCATGGCAGCTCCTTCATTGAGAGTCTGTCCCCTGGTGGTCAGTGCACATCATAGTGACTGGTCGGTCGGACACTTAGCATATTAGCCATATATATATCTCTCTATATATATATAGATATACTAGGGGCCCAGTGCACAAAAATTTGTGCACTCAGGGGTTCCCTCAGCCCAGCCTGTGCCCTCTCACAGTCTGGGACCCCTCGGGGGATGTACACTTGCTGGTGTGCCTGACCAGTCTGGGTGAGGGGCTGATGGCTGTTTGCAGGCTGGCCAAGCCCCTCAATGGGAACCCTCACCCCATGGGGGTGTGACCAGCCTGGGTGAGGGGCTGAGAGCCGTTTTCAGGCTGGCCACATCCCCTTCAGGGTTCAGGTCCCTACTGGAGTGCCTGGCCAGCCTGGGTGAGGGGCTGAGGGCTGTTTGCAGGCTGGCCACAGCTCCCAATGACCTAAGCTCCCAGCGAGGCTGGCTGGAAGCAGGTTTCTGAGGTTTATTTATCTTCTATAATTGAAACTTTGTTGCCTTGAGTGGAGGCCACAGCCTGCTTAGGCAGGCAACAAAGCCTCCTGTTTGCTTCAGCTCTGTGGCTTCTATAATTGAAACTTTGTTGCCTTGAGTGGAGGCCACAGCCATCCTAGGCAGGCAGTTTCCTCCATCATTGGCCTCCTCTTTGCTCTAGCTCTGTGGCTGCCAGCCACCATCTTGGTTGGGTTAATTTGCATATCGCCGCTCTGATTGACTGGTGGGCTTGGCTTGGCTGGCGGGCATGGCTTAGGTGTAATGGATTGAGGATTAATTTGCATATTACTCTTTTATTAAATTAGATGTATAAATATATCTATATATCTGTATAGATATAGATATATAGATATATAAATTATCTCTTCCAGTTGAGTTTTTTAAAAATAGACTATTGTTTAGAGCAGTCTTAGGTTCAGAGCAAAACTGAGGAGAGGGTACGAGGACTTTATATACACCAGTGCCCCCATGCACAGCCTTCTACCTCATCCAGAGAATTAGGTCTCGATGCTACTGAATCATTGGGGTTGGGCAGCTGGGAGGTGGGATGCGTAGTTCCCATGAGTGCGGTGCTTGGTGTTGAGCTCAGAGAGGGTGCTAGGTCAGGAGCAGAGCTTCTCGGCCTTGGACACTGAATCACCATCTGGGAGTTCTCAGTGCCTCACCAGAGCAGCATGTGTGCTGCAGTCACCCGGCCCACCATAGTCAACCCAGTCTATAGTGCATGCTAGGATCCCTCGGTGCGTGTGCCATGAGTTTGGGAAGATGGACAATGCCATGCCCACACCATGGAGGGTCATACAGAATAGCTTCACATTTTACTGTCTCCATGGCTTTGCCTTTTCCAGCATATCATACGGTTGGATCAGATTGCTTCTTTCACTTAGCAATATGCATTCAAGTTTCCTGAGCTGACTTTTAGATTGAAATGAAGTTTGAAAGGAATCGGCACCATAGATGGAAAACTAGTGCCATTCACACTAAGAGGGGGAACAGAAAGAATGGAGACTGTGAACAGTGAGTATCTTTTAGTGGGTGTCATTCATTGTCAAAGGATCTGAGCTCAGATAAATGGGTACTGTGAGGCGCGGATACTAGTCAAGGAGCCGAGATGTTCCTCTGTATCAGAATCGAGAGACTATGCACATGGCCATGCATATCAACTACGATGATGGGTACATTAGTGGTGAATTCACGCTTCTAACCATGTCCTCATGGACTTGGACTCTGAAATGCAGGTTCTCGTTCCCCGTGTATAGCTGAGGCAATTGAGGCTTAGAGAGGTTAAACAATGTGCTGAATTGAGAAGGCGCTGGAGAGGACCAGACCCAGGGTCCTGGGCCGGCCATCTGGGTGGGGGAAGGGCGGCTCGTCTACAGCTCCCTGCTCTGCCATAGACTCTTGGGTGGGGCCATGCAGCCTTTGCCTCTCCAGAGCTTCAGCCAAGAAAGAGGTTTGCTTTTCCAGGGAGTGGTCCCCACACTGCCGGTCTGCTGGGCTGAGACACATGGTGACCTTTCTCCGCAGGCAGAGCTCCTGAGCCTAGGGTGCCTGTCCCCAGTAATGCGTGGCACCTGGAGA
>PVJC01051997.1:0-11285 GCA_004026665.1 Murina feae
AACTCATTGAGTCAGAATTGTAAATAAAAACAGTATTCTCATCATTTCACAGCTTTAGAAATAAATTCTGAGCTCTACAAACATGAATTCTTAGTGGATTACACCACTTTCTTCTGAAAATGCCAACAAATGTAGCCAGAATTGTAAATTGAAACAGTATTCTCATCATTTCTCAGCTTTATAAGTAAATTTGGGCTCTGTACATATGAATTTTTAAGGGTTTAATCCATGTTTTTTAAAAAACACCAACTCAAGACAGAACCAAAATGGTGGCATAAGGCAGATACCAGAATGTGCAGCCTCCCTCAACCACATTAAAAAATACAACTATAAAGCTAAATGGCCATCCTCCAGAACCAAGGGAGTGGAAACTTTACAACTAGAAGACAAGATAAGGAGTGCATTGAGACTGAGTAGAAGTTCTCGGTGCCAAAACTGAGAGGTATAGATGCATGCAAAATGGTGGCGGCACGGGTGAAACAGTGGCTGCAACTGCATCTGGGTCCATGGCTTTTATGGACTCGGTGTGAGCTGTGTGGCAAAAAGGTGCAAGACAAGTGGCTTCTAGCAGAGCAGCAATCACTGACGTGGAGCTCGGAGACTCAGGGACTCAGGGGCGTGCAGACACCAGGGTGTGGAGAGGCATAAACTGGGAGAAAACCTTGAGCTAGCAAAGGGGAAGCCATTGCAAGTTGCTCCACCCTGGTGATTCTGAGACCCCGGCCCACTGAATTTACAACCCCACTCAAGTTGTGCGCCTGCCTGCCTTGCAGCCTAACCTAACAGACGACAGCTGGGACAGAGTTCACCACTCTATCAACACAGGGAAGCAGCCAAATGGTGGAGACAAATAAACAGATCACAAATGACAGAAATGGAGGAAAGCAAATGACTGGATATATGGTTCAAAACCACAGTTTTAAGGTTTTTCAAGAATTTTCTAGAAACTGTCAATAAACTTAATGAGACCCTCAATAAATCTAGTGAGACCCTCAAAGATATGAAAAAGGACCAACTAGAAATTAAGCATGCACTGACTAAAATAAAGAATATTATACAGAGATCCAAAGACAGACTAGAGGTTTGCAAGGATCAAGTCAAAGATTTGAAATACGAAGATGGAAAAAGCACCCAACTGTAAAAGAAAAAAGAATCCAGATGGTGAAGATAGTGTAAGGAGCATCTGGGACAACTTTAGGTGTATCAACATCAGAATTATAGGGGTACCAGAAGAAGAGAGAGAAAAATATTGAAAACCTATTTAAAGAAATAATGACATAAAAGTTCTCCTACCTGGTGAAAGAAATAGAGTTACAAGTCCAGAAAGCGTAGAGGACCCCAAACAATAGGAATCCAGGACGACCACTCCAAGACACATCATAATTAAAATTCCAAGGGCAAAAGACAAAGAGATAATCTTAAAAGCAGCAAGAGAAAAACAGTTAGTTACCTACAAGGGAGTACCCATACTACTGTCAGCTTATTTCTCAACAGAAACCATGCAGGCCAGAAGGGAGCAGCAAGAAATACTCAAAGTGATCAATAGTAAGAACCTACAACCAAGATTACTCTACCCAGCAAAGCTAGCATGTAAAATTGATGGTCAGGTGAAGAACTTCACAGACAAGAAAAAGCTAAAGGAGTATATCATCACCAAACCAGGATTATTTTAAATGCTGAAGGGAATTCTTTAAGAAGAGGAAGAAGAAGAAAAGGTAAAAATAAAAACTATGAACAATAAAGTGACAACAAATACATATCTATCAACCAGTGAATATAACAATTAAGTCAATAGAAATATCTGATGAACTGAATAAACTGGTGAATAGAATAGAAGGAAGGGCATAGAAAGGGAATGGACTGACAGTTCTCACGGGGGAGGGGGTATGAGGCATATGGGAAGAGACTGGACAAAAATCTTACATCTATGGATGAAGACAGTGGTGGGGGTAAGGGCATGGGGTTCGGGGGAAGCAGGTGGAGGGGAGCTATGGGGGTTAAAAAAAGGAACATCTGTAATAATCTGAACAATAAAGATTTAATTAAAAAAAAAGAAAGAATATTACAAACTACAAAAAATAGAAAAATGTCAACTCGTTGAGCCAGAATCTTACCTAATAATAGGCAAACATGTAAATTGACCACCCCTTGGCTATGCTCACCAGCCAATTAGGAGAGTGTGCAAATTAACCCAACAAAGATGGCGGTTAATTTGCATATGCAGGCGTGAAGAGGAGGAGCAGGAACAGTGACTACTGAAGACTCTGGTGCCTGAGCAGCAAAGACTGAAGGCTCCAGTGCTTGAGCAGCGAAGAAAGGTGAAGACTGAAGGCTCCTGGGCCCGACTGGCAAAAACTGATGACTTTGGACAAAACCAAGGCCTTAGTTACGGGTGCTGGAGGAAAAAAGGTGCTGGCAACCAGGGGAAAGGAAGGCCTATTGCACAAATCTATTCGTGAAATGGGCCTCTAGCTGTAAATTAAACTAGCATTCTCATTTCACAGCTTTCTACACAAATTCTGAGCTCTATAAACCTGAATCCTTAAGGGTTTATACCATCCAACCTTAACCATAACCCTAGCCATAGTCCTAGCTGTAACTCTAACCCTAGCTATAATCCTAACCCTAAAACTAGCCCTAATTCTATGGCTTTAAGCACATTCAGTCAGTTTTCTTAATTGTATACCCATGAATTCTTAAGGTTTTAAAGGATTGTATTTCAAAAATTCCAACACATTGAGCCAGAATTGAAATAAAAGCAGCACTATCGTAATTTCACAGCTTTATGTACAAATTCTGAGCTCTAGTAACTTGAATTCTCAAGAATTTACAACACTTTCTTCTGAAAATTCCAACTCATTCAGTCAGAATTGAAAATGTAAATAGTATTCTCCTCATTTCACAGCCTTCTACACAAATTCTGAGCTCTATAAATATGAACCCTTAAGGGATCCCACACTAATCCTAATCCTAAACCTGAACCTAATGCTAACCCAAACCCTAGCCAGAGCCCTAGCCCCAACCTTAACCCCAACCCTCATCCTAACCTTAGTCCAAATCATAACCCTAGCCCTCACCCTAATCCTGACCCTAACACAAACCCTAACCCTAATCTTAACTATAACTCTCTTTTTTAAAAATATATTTTATTGAGTTTTTACAGAGATAAAGGGAGAGAGATAGAGAGTTAGGAAACATCGATAAGAGAGAAACATTGAGCAGCAGCTTCCTGCACATCTCCTACTGGGGATGTGCCCACAACCAAGATGCATGCCCATGACTGGACTCAAACCCAAGACCCCTCAGTCCGCCGGCCGATGCTCTATCCACTGAGCCAACCCGGTTAGGGCAACTATAACTCTTTAAACCACATTCAGAAAGTTTTCTTAGCTGTACACACAGAATTCTTAATGGTTTACACAACTTTCTTGTGAAGATACCAAGGCATTGCATCAAAATTGAAAATATAAACAGTATTCTCATCATTTCACAGCTTTATACATAAATTCTGAGCTCTAGAATCATAAATTATTAAGGTTTTACACCACTTTCTTCTGAAAACAGTAATTCATTTGGCCAGATTTGTAAATACAAACAGTATTCTTGTCTTCTCTCAGCTTTACAAGCAAATTCTGAGCTCTATACATAAGAATTCTTAAGGGTTTAATCCAAGTTATTGGAAAAACGCCAACTCATTTAACCAGAATTTTAAATAAAAATAGTATTCTCATCATTTCACAGCTTTATAAACAAATTCTGAGCTCTAGAAACATGAATTCTTTATGGATTACACCACTTTCTTCTGAAAACGCCAACAAATATAGCCAGAATTATAAATGAAAAGAGTGTTCTCATCATTTCTCAGCTTTATAAAAAACTCTGAGCTCTGTACATAGTAATTCTTAAGAGTTTAACCCACGTTTTTTAAAAAACACCAACTCATTGAGCCAGAATTGTAAATAAAACCAGTACTCACGGCTTCCAAAAAAATGGTAGCTTGCAGGATGGAAGTAAGGGATAGGAAGTGAGTGAATAAGGGGATGAAAGGAGATAATGTGGATATGTATGGTTTGTGCTTGAGTGAATGAGGGACAATTAAATCCATCAGGAGCAGCAGAGGCTGGCAGAACAGGCATTCTGGGACACGGAGAGACTACCACCACTCCAGACACTCCTGGATGGCGGTACTTGGGCATGGAGCTCACACCATCTTAAAGGGGAGAGTGGCCTCTTCTAGGCACTCATCAGCAACACCATCCAGACAGGCCTTGGACACTGCTGGCAAACCAGCAGCCACTGCAGCCAAAATCCTGCTGACCCACCCTGTAGACACATGGACTCTGGGATCTCTACCTACAGGGAGCATCATGCCCACAGCAGTAAATGCATCCTCCCATTCCCAAGTAGAGTCCTTTGACTTCCAATTCACGCATCTCTAGCACACAGGTCACCACATTCGTGCATATCTGCATGCAGGTCTCTTACATTACATTCCCATGTCTCCAGTGTGCAGGCCTCTGACAACAACACATTCGTGTACATCTCCAGCGTGCTGATGTCCGCAGTTGCTCACTATCCCTCAGCCCCTATCCATAGGGCACCTTGGAAAGCCACAGTGAGCCTCTCCTGGGTCCAGTCTTGCACAAACAGAGATGCACTCCCCTCGGCAGTAGAAATTCACCCATCCTGGATACCTGCCCAAAGATGCCTCGATTAAGCGTCCCAGGACCCTTCAGAGTGCTTTAGTGCACCTGTTCTAGAAAACTCACTGTGGGTGCTCCTGTGTGCCACCACTGAGAACACATGCCTATACACCACTATAGGGATATCAGAAAGAGAGGAGCATCAGCAGTGAGTTTCCCAGCCCACAGCTGCAGAACTCTGGATACTACTGTTGCATGCTTTTCCACCATGCAGGTCTCTTAACACCACCACTCCACACGCAGCCCTGGGGCCCAGCTGTGAGCCCCACTGGACACACACATAAACAAATAGGGGTGCACTGCTGGGCTTATAAACCTGAATTCCCTCTTCTGGGATACCTGCCCATAGACACTGTAATCCAGTGGTTTCCGTGGCAGGACCCTTCAGAGTGTGTCAGTACACCATGCTGGCAAACACACCACAGGTGCCCCTGTGAACTGCTACTGGGAATGCATGTATCCAACCACAGAGGTAGCAACAAAAGCCGACCCTGCCTATCTCACAAGTACAAAACTCTGGACATCACAGTCACACCTTTCCAGAATGCAGGCCTCCTGAACACCACTACCCCAACAGACAGTTCCTGGGTGCCACTGTGACTGCCCACTGGGCATGCGTGATTTTAACCAAAGGCATAAGACAGCAAAAATTGGGACATCCCCTCTATGACTGCTGACTTCTAGACACCTCAGTTGCACCTTTCCAGCTCACAGACCTACATTAAGAGAACCTATATAGCTCAACTAGGGAGCAACACTAGACTACCACACCCAAAATACCTGAGAGATCACACCAGTATCACCATTCCCAAAAGAAACTGGGTAGCAAAGCAATCAAAGCTACAATTAAAACATTACAGCAAAACATGGGAAGAAAAAAAAGCAATGCACAAAGGAAAGAAAAAGAGGAATCACCAGAAAAGGACTTAAATGAAATTGAGGGTACTAACTTATCAGGGAAAGAATTCAGAATAATGGTTACAAGGATGCTCAAATGGTTGAATGACAAATACACACAACTCACTGAGAATTACAGAGAGCTGAATGAGAATGTCACCAACATCAAAAGGAACTAAGAGGAAATGAAGAGCGACATAGCTGGAATAAAGAACATAATGGAAGACTTAAACAGCAGACTAGAAGAGGCTGAGGACGGTATCAGCAAATTAGAAGACAAGGTAGAAAAAACATACAAACACAGGAGCAACTGGGAAAAACTTAAAAGGAAGAGAAAAGCCTAAGAGAGCTTTGGGACAATGCAAAATGAAACAATATTTGCTTAATAGGGATACCAAAAGGAGAGGAGGAGAAGCAAGAAATAGAAAACCTGTTTGAAGAAATAATGATAGAAAACTTCCCTGACATGGGCAAGACAAAAAAATGACACAAGTACAAGAAGCACATAGAGTGCCAAACAAGTAGAACCCCAAAAGAGCAACATAAAAGCACATCATAATTAAACTGGCAAACACCAACAACAATGTAAGAATCTCTAAGGCTTTCAGAGAGAGACAGAAAGTTACCTATAACGGATCTCCTATTAGAATATCAGCTGACTTCTCAACAGAAACACACCAGGCAAGAAGGGAATGCAATGAAATATACAAAGAGATTCAAAGCAAGGGAATGAATCCAAGAATACTATACCCAGCAAGACTATTATTCAAAATTGAAGGGGGAATCAAAAGCTTCACAGACAAAGAAAGGCTAAGAGAGTTTATTACTACCAAGCCAGCAATGACAGGAAGGCTAAAGAGACTGCTATAAAAGGGGGGAAAAAAACAGAAAGAGAAGGAGAAACACAAAAAATTTAAGAATAAAAATGACCACAAATAAGACTTTTCAATAATAACATTAAATGTAAAAGGATTAAATGCTCCAATCAAAAGGCACAGATTAACTGACTGGATAAGAACACTTGACCCATATATTTTCTGTCTGCAAGAGACCTACCTCAGAATAAAGGATTCACACAGACTGAGAGTGAAGAGATGGAAAAAAATTTTCAGGCAGATGGAAATGAGAAAAAAAGCTGAGTTTGCAATACTTACATCTGACAAAATAGACCGTAGTAAAGGCTATAACAAAGTAAAGTCCATAACAAGAAATAAGGAAGGCCACTACATAAAACTGAAGGGAGCAACTCAACAAGAAGATATAACTCTGGTAAAAATATATGCACCCAATGCAGGAGCACCCAAATACATAAAACAGCTTCTACATGCTATCAAGGGTGAGATTGATAGCAATACAGTCATAGTAGGGGACTTTAATACCTCACTGACACTACTGGATAAAACCTCTAAACAAAAAATATGCAAAGACACAGCAATCCTAAATGACTCACTAGATTAGATGGACTTAATTGACATTTTCAGAATATTTCACCCCAAAGCTATAGAATATACATTATTCTCCAGTGCACAAGGGACATTTTCAAAGATAGACAATATATTAGGACATAGGCAAAGTTTCTTCAAATTCAAAAAGATAGAAATCATAACAAGCATCTTCTCAGATCACAATGGCATAAAATAAAATCAACTACAATAAAAACATTGAAAAAATTAAACACTTGTAGGCTAAATAAACAATGACTGGGTTACCAGAGAGATCAAAGAAAAAAATAAAAAGCATCGTGGAAACAAATGACAATGAAAACACAACAATCCAAAAATCTATGGAACACAATCAAAGCAGTCCTGAGACAGACGTTCATAGCTCTGCAGGCCTACCTCAAAAAAAGCAAGAAAAACTGGGAATACATGATCTAACCCTACAACTCAAAGAATTAGGAAGAGACCAACAAGAAAACCCACAGTATCCAGAAGGAAGGAAATAATAAAGATCAGAGCAGAAATAAATGACATAGAGTGCAAAAAACACAATACAAAGGATCAACAAAACCAAGATCTGGTTCTTTGAAGGATTAACATGATTGAGGAACCTCTCACCAGACTCACCAAGAAACAAAGAGAAAGAACCCACATAAACAAAATCAGAGATGAAAGAGGTGAAGTAACAACTGACCCTACTGATATACAAAGTTTGCCAAAAAGTACTCTGTACAACTCTACTTTCACAAACTGGACAACCTCAATGAAAGGTACACATTCCTAGAAAAATACAAGCTTCCATAATTCAATAAGGTAGAATTTTTCAAAAAACCTGAATAGGTCAATAATTATTGATGAATTGAAAAGACAATCCAAAAGATTCCAGCACACAAAAGCCCTGAACCAGATGGCTTCACAGGAGAGTTTTACCTAACATTCAAAGAATTAAAGCCAATCCTTCTCAGACTCTACCAAAAAATTCAAGAGGAAGCCACACTTCAAAGATACTTCAATGAAACCAGCATTACCCTAATCCTCAAATCAGATAAACACCTCACAAAGAAAGGAAATATCCTTGATGAATATAGATGCTAAAATCCTCAACAAAAGTCTAACTAACTGGATCCAGAATTACATTAGAAAGATCATACACCATGACCAAGTGGGATTTATTCCAGGAATGCAAGGCTGGTACAGTATCTGCAAGTCAATGAACGTGATACATCACATAAACAAGTTTAGAGAAAAAGTCACATAATCATATAGATTGATGTAGAAAAGAAATTTGACAAAATCCAACACCCTTTCCTGATAAAAACTCTCAGAAATGTAGGGATAGAGGGATCATACCTTAACATAATAAAAGCATTATATTACAAACCTAAAGTCAACATCATGTTCAATGGAAAACAATTTCCCTTAAGAAGAGGGACAAGAAAGGAATGCCCACTTTAACCACTCCTGTTTGACATAGTACTGGAAGTGCTAGACAAAACATTCATACAAGAAGAGGTAAAATTGTCATTATTCGCAGATTACATGATACTGTACTTAGAAAACCCTAAAGACTCCAAAAAATTATTAGACCTAACAAATGAATTTGGCAATTTAGCAGGATACAAAATTAATTCCAATAAATCTTTGGCATTTTTATATGCCAAGAGTGAACTTACAGAAAGAGAAAGTAGAAAAACAATCTCATTTACTATTACAACAAAAGAATTAAGATACCTAGAATAAACTTAACCAAGGACATAAAAGACCTGTACTCTGAAAATGACAGAACATTGAAAAAAGAGAGAGGAAGACATAAACAGATGGAAGAACATACCATGTTCATGGATTGGTAGAATCAACATCATCAAAATGCCCATACTAACTAAAGCAATCTATAGATTCAATGCACTCTCCATTAAAATAGCAGCATATTTCACAGATATAGAAAGAACTCTCCAAAAATTCATCTGGAATTTAAAAAAAAAGAATAGCTGCCATGATCCTGAGAAAGAAGAACAAAGTAGGAGGGATCTCAATACCAGATATAAAGCTGTATTACAAAGCCACTGTTCTCAAAGCTGCCTGGTACTAGCAACAAAACAGACCTATAGACCAATGGAATAAAATAGAGAACCCAGAAATTGACCCAAATTAATATGCTCAATTAATATTTGACAAAGGAGGCAAGAACATTGAAAAGAGCCAAGAAAGTCTCTTTAATAAATGGTGTTGGGAAAATTGGACAGATACATGCAAAAAAATGAAACTAGACCACAAATTTACACCATACACAAAAATAAACTCAAAATGGATAAAGGACTTAAATGTAAGATGGAAAACTATAAAAATATTAGAGGAATCTACAGGTAGCAAAATCTCAGACATATGCAGAAAGAATTTCTTCACTGACATAGCTCCTAGGACAATGGAAAATAAAAGGAAAATAAACAAGTGGGACTATATCAAAATAAAAAGCTTCTGCACACCAAAAGAAACCATCAAAAAAAAACAACAACAACAAGAAAACCCACTGCATGGAAGAACATATTTGTCAATGATATCTCTGATAAAGGTTTAATCTCCAACATTTACAGGGAACTCATATAACTTACCAAAAGGAAGATAAATAACCCAGTCCAAAAATGGGGAATAGACCACAATAGATACTTTTCAAAAGAAGACATAAATAAGGTTGACAGACATGTGAAAACATGCTCAATGTCACTAATCATCTGAGAGATGCAAATCAAAACAACAATGAGATACCATGTCATATCTGTCAGAATGGCTATCATCAACAAATCAACAAATGGCAAATGCTAGGGAGGATGCGGAGAAAAGGGAACACTCGTGTGCTGCTGGTGGGAATGCAGACTGGTGCAGCCACTGTGGAGAACAGTATGTATGGAGTTTCCTCAAAAAATTAAAAATGAAACTTCCATTTGACCCAGTGATCCCACTTTCAGGAATATATCCCAAGAAACCAGAAACACCAATATGAAAGCATATATGTATCCCTATGTTCATAGCAGCACAATTTACCATAGCTAAGATTTTGAATCAGCCTACATACACATTATCAGATGAGTGGATTAAAAACAGTGGTACATCTACACAATGGAATCCTATGCTGCTATAAAAAGGAAGGAGCTCCTACCATTTGTAACAGCATGGATGGAGCTGTAGAGCATTATGCCAAGTGAAATAAGTAGATGAGAGAGAGATTAATATCATATGCTTTCACTCATTTGTGGATTATAATGAACAACATAAACCAATGAGAAAAAAACTGATGTAGAGACAGAAGAGGAAAGGTAGGAGAGGGTGGAGATGACAGAGAGACCAATGAAAGGATTTGTATGCATGCATATAAGCATAAGCAATGGCTGTGGATAATAGGAAATGAAGGTGAGGGCAGGAGTGTGGGGATGAGAGGATATTAGAAGCATAAGGTCACATTTGTATCTTAATCAATAAAGGGGAAAAAGTTCCATCTGTACAGATCACAGAATCTGTTTATAAAGCTGAGAAATGATGAGAATACTGTTTCCATTTTCAATTCTGGCTGAATGATTTGGCATTTTCAGAAGAAAGTGGTGTAAACTCTTAAGAATTCATGTTCATAGAGCTCAGAATTTGTGTATAAAACTTTGAAATGGCGAAAATACAATTTTTATTTACAACTAGGGGCCCGGTGCACAAAAATTTGTGCACTCGGGGTGGAGGGAGTCCCTCAGCCCGGCCTGTGCCCTCTCACAGTCTAGGACCCCTCAGTGGATGTCCTATGATGGCCCCAGTCTGCCAGGCGCCTTTTGTGTGTGTGTGTGTGTGTGTGTGTGTGTGTGTGTGTGACCCCTGGGGACCTGCCCCCAGCTGCATCTGAGGCTCGGAGCAGTCCTCCTGTGTGTGTCTACCTGCTGGGGACCTGCCACCAGGCACACTGTGGGGGCTCATGGTCAGGCCAGCCTTTTCCTGCTCCCTGATCCCCGGAAGGGTCCTGGGAAGCCACCAAGCCGGCCGCCAACTCTTTCCCACTCACCTGTCCCCTGCTGCCTTCCTTTCCCACTTCCTGGTGCCACCAAGGGGTCTGGGGAGCTGCCAAGCAGGACCCCAGCCCCTGAAGCCTTGCTTTCCCGCTCCCCGGTGCCTCGCAAAGGGCCTGGGAAGCCCACCAAGCAGGCCACTGACCCCCCGCTGCCTCTTTCCCACTCCCCACCTTGCTTTCCCGCCACCTTGCTTTCCCGCTTCC
>PVJC01051998.1:0-11285 GCA_004026665.1 Murina feae
GCCACCTCTTATCTGCTCCCCGATGCCCCTCCAAGGGCCTGGACAGATGCCAAGCAGGCTGCCGACCCCCTGCCACCTCTTACCCACTCCCCGATGCCCTGCAAAGGGCCTGGGAAGCCCACCAAGCAGGCTGCCGACCCCCTGCCACCTCTTACCTGCTCCCCGATGCCCCGCAAAAGGCCTGGGAAGCCCACCAAGCAGGCTGCCGCCGACCCCCTGCCACCTCTTACCCTCTCCCCGATGCCCCGCAAAGGGCTTGGGAAGCCCACCAAGCAGGCTGCCGACCCCCTGCCACCTCTTACCTGCTCCCCGATGCCCCGCAAAAGGCCTGGGAAGCCCACCAAGCAGGCCACCGACCCCCTGCTGCCTCTTACCCGCTTCCCGGTGCCCTCCAACCCTGCTGCCTCTTTCCCACTCGCCGGTTCTGGGTCCTGCGTTGTCCCACCCTGCAGCTGCTCTGTACACTTGGGAGGTCCCTCAGCCCGGCCTGTGCCCTCTCGCAGTCTGGGACCCCTCGGGGGATGTCCACCTGCTGGTGTGCCTGACCAGCCTGGGTGAGGGGCTTTAAGGCTGCCCACGGCTCCCATTGACCCAATGTCCCAGCAAGGCTGGTTGGACGCAGGTTTCTGGAGTTTATCTCCTATAATTGATACACTGTTCCTTTAAGCCAGATAACGAACTCTCCTCTCTGCTTCACCTCGCAGCGTCTATAATGACACAATGTTACCACAATGGTGAGGCCCCGGCTGCTCTTTCCTCTCCTTCAGCTCTGGAGGATTCTATGATTGTTATATTGTTTCAAAGGTGTGTTTCACTAGAGCCAGTTTAATCGGAGCTGAGCTGAGTGGGCGCAGCTTCACTTTCACTCCTGCCGCAATGGAAACGGCCGTTTACTCAGGTCCATGAGTGGCGGCCGCCATGTCGGCTGGGCTAATTTGCATACAGCTGCTCTGATTGGCTGGTGGGTGTGGCCCACCTGTCTCAGAGAAACGCTTAATTTTACTATTTCACTTTCATTAGTTTAGATGTAAGTAATCAGTAAAGAACAAATGATAAAAAAAATATCCTAAGGCCTAATTCTATGTAAGGAAATCCACCAAAAGCGAGGAAGAAGTCAACATATCAACCACATAAGTATCGTGACAGTGAGACTAATTGGCTCTAATTTTAATTCACTACTATGAAAAACATTTAACACATCAAATGTTAACAGATGACAATTTTGTTTCCAAACACACTGCAATGTATGTCAAGAAAATCAGTTATTCCTGCAAGAATATAACTGTTCTAAATCCTTTGTAAAATAAATTGAAGAGTTGTTTATAATATTATGTATGTACTATATACATAACAAATAACGTATTATACATATTTATTATACATTACATATCACATATTATATGCTATACGCATCTATTCTAATAAAAGGATAATGTGCTAATTAGACCAGATAAACCAGATGTCTTCCAGACATCCTTCCAGACAATGCCTTGGTGGCGGGAGATGAGGCAGAGGTGGTTAGGGTGATCAGGCCGATAGGGGAGAGCAGTTAGGGGAAATCAAGCTGGCAGGGGAGAGCAGTTAGGGGTGATCAGGAAAGCAGGCAGAGGCAATTAGGGGCAATCAGGCAGGCAGAGGTGGTTAGGGACTATAATGCAGGCAGGCAGTGGTTAGAGGCGATCAGGCAGGCAGGCAGGTGAGTAGTTAGGAGCCAGTGGTCCCGGTATTGGGCCTAAACTGGCAGTTGGACAGCCTTCTCACAATCCTGGACTGCTGGCTCCTAATTGCATACCTGCCTGCCTGCCTGGTCACCCCAACTGTCCATCCCTCCTGGCCTGATCACCCCTCACTGCCTCTCTGTGCCAACCTGATCACCCTTAACTGCCCCTCCTTGCTGGCCTGGTTGCCTCTCACTGCCCCCTGCTGCCAGCCAGGTCACCCCCAACTGCTCCCTCCCTGCCAGCCTGGTCACTCTTAACTGCCTCATCCCACTGGCCTGGTCACCCCCAACTGCCCCCCCTGCCAGCCTGGTTGCCCCCAACTATCCCACTCTGCCAGCCTAGTCATCCCCAACTGCCACCCTCACTAGCCTAGTTGCCCCTTACTGCCCCTCCTGCCAGCCTAATTGCCCCCAACTGCCTCCTCTGCCAGCCTGATCACCCACAACTGCCCCTCCCCTGGTGGTCTTGTTGCTGCAACTGTCCCCCTGTTGGCCTGGTTTCCCCCAACTGTGTCACCCCACCAGCCTGGTCACCCCAAAGCAGCCTGCTTGTTCAGTCCCTCACTAATCCCCCAGCTGGTCTGGTCATAGGCAGCTATCTTGTGAGGGCATGAGGGTTAATTTGCATATTACCTCTTTATTATATAGGATATTTTATATTAACATGCATTGATAATGGACCACAGTTGAAACCCATACTGTGTTTAACCAAAACCTCAAGATTCTCAGTTGTCAAAAACTGTAAGAATATTGCAATTTCTATTCCATCTTACTTAAGTACAAACGTAATTTAAGAATATAATTTTTCTTGGTAAAAAAACTCTAGGCACATTTTATCATCTTTTTTCATTGATTACTTTCATTCAGAGAGAAGTATTTGGGTTGTAGCAATTTCTTTAGGGCAAATCAGAAGAAAAAGTTGTTTGATTAAAATGTGTTGTTTTATTCCAGAAAAAAAGCCTGATTTTTCTTGTTCACAAATAGATTAAAATGAAAACCTTTAGAATAGAAAATTTAAGTAAAATATTTATAATGAGCTTTAAACAACTCAACAGTAATTACTAATGCTATCAGAGACAAAGAATTGCTAGCTATTTCATAGGATACAAAAATGCAAATACACAAGTTCAAGTATAAAACTCTGTCAAAAGCTTTATGTTATTCGCTGTTCCCTTTTCCCTAATAATATTCATTTCCTAATGATACTGAGTCAAAAGTAAAAGCCAAGGAAGCAAGACAGACCTTGATGCCAATCCTATTTACCCACTTTATGACCTCAGGGGAGAATGGACTCTTCTAGGAACTCATCGGCACCACCTCCCAGACAGGCCTGGGACACTGCCTGCGCAACCCGGCAGCCACTCCAGCAAAGAAACTCCAGTATCTCCACCGCCAATGGTTCACGGTGCCTGCAGCAGTGGGTACAGCCTCCCCATCCCCAGCGGCAAACCTCTGACCTCGCATTCACACGTCTCCTGCTCCCAGCCCCCCACACTCACGCATAGCTGCAGAGAGGTCGCCCAGGCACGCAGCTAAACAGACTTCTCTGGGAAGCCTCTGTGTGCTCCAGCTCTTTGCACTCGCTTGTAACTGCCCACAGGTCGTCCAGGTGCGCGGCACGGCAGACTTCTCTGAGAAACCTCTATGGGCCCAAGCTCAGCACAGTCACATGTATCTGTGCAAAGGTCACCCAGGTGCGTGGCTCCACGGACTTCTCTGGGGAGACACTGTGAGCCCCAGCTCAGCACAGGCACGAGTATCTGTGCCCAGGTTGCCCAGGTGTACGGCTCCACAGAGTTCTCTCGGAAGACACTGAGAGCCCCAGCTGGGTGTGATTTTCTGTCTACGTCACAACTACAAAACTCTGAACACCACAGTCACACCTTTCCAGAACACAGGACTCCTGAGCCCCAATACCCCAATAGATGGTTCCTGGGTGCCACTGTGAGTCCCCATGGGGGACGAGTGATTTCAACCAAGGGCACAAGACAGCAAAAATTGGGACACCCCCTCCATGGCTGCTGACTTCTAGACACCTCAGTTGCGCCTTTCCAGCTTGCAGACCTACATCAAGAGAACCCAAATAGCTCAAGTAGGGAGCTACACTAGACTGCCAAACTCAGAAGACCTGAGAGGTCACAACAGTAGCACCATCCCCAAAAGAAACTGGGTAGCAAAGCAATTGGAGCTACAATTAAAACATTACAGCAAAACATGGGAAGACAAAAAGGCAACCCACAAAGGAAAGAAAAAGAGGAATCACCAGAAACAGAGTTAAATGAAATAGAGGCTACTAACTTATCAGAGAAAGAATTCAGAGTAATGGTTATAAGGATGCTCAAATGGCTGGAAGATAAATACACACAACTCAGTGAGAATTATAAGGAGCTGAATGAGAATGTCACCAGTATGAAAAGGAACCAAGAGGAAATGAAGAACGACATAGCTGCAATAAAGAACAAAATGGAAGGCTTAAACAGTAGAGTGGAAGAGGCTGAGGAACGCATTAGTGAATTAGAAGACAAGGTAGGAAAAACACACAAACACAGGAACAACTGGAAAAAAAACCTTAAAAAGCAAGAGGAGAGCCTACAGGAGCTCTGGGACAACACAAAACGAAACAACATTCGCTTAATAAGGGTACCAGAAGGAGAGGAGGAGAAGCAAGGAATAGAAAACCTGTTTGAAGAAATAATGACAGAAAACTTCCCTGATATTGGCAAGGGAAAAACTACACAAGCCCAAGAAGCACACAGAGTGCCAAACAAGAGGAACTCCAAAAGACCAACACCAAGACACATCATAATTAAATTGGCAAACAACAACAACAAAGTAAGAATCTTAAAGGCGGCCAGAGAGAAACAAAAAATTACCTACAAGGGATCTCCTATTAGAATATCAGCTGACTTCTCAACAGAAACACATCAAGCAAGAAGGGAATGGAATGAAATATACAAAGTGATGCAAAACAAGGGAATGAATCCAAGAATACTATACCCAGCAAGGCTGTCATTCAAAACTAAAGGTGGAATCAGAAGCTTCACAGACAAAAAAGGGCTAAGAGAGTTCATTACTACCAAGCCAGCAATGCAAGAAATGCTAAAGGGACTGCTGTAAAAAGAAGAAACAGAAAGACAAGAAGAAATGTAAACATTAAGGATAAAAATGACCACAAACAAGTACTTTTCAATAATAACATTAAATGTAAATAGATTGAATGCTCCAATCAAAAGACATAGGGTAGCTCGATGGATAAGAACCATTTATAAGGACCCATTTATCTGCTGTCTGCAAGAGACCCACCTCAGAATAAAGGATTCACACAGACTGAGAGTGAAGGGATGGAATAAAATTTTTCAGGCAAATGGAAATGAGAAAAGACCTGGAGTTGTGACACTTATATCTGCCAAAATAGACCTCAAAGTAAAGGCCATAACAAGAGATAAGGAAGGCCACTACATAATACTAAAGGGAGCAATTCAGCAAGAAGATATAACTCAGGTAAACATATATGCACCCAATACAGGAGCACCCAAATACATAAAACAACTTCTAGAAGCCATCAAGGGAGAGATTGATTGTAATACAGTCATAGTAGGGGACTTTAATACCCCACTGACACCACTGGATAAATCCTCTAAACAAAAAATCAGCATAGAAAAAACAATCCTTAATGACTCACTAGATCAAATGGACTTAGTTGACAGCTTCAGAATATTTCACCCCAAAGCTACAGAATATACATTCTTCTCCAGTGCACATGGAACATTTTCAAAGATAGACCATATATTAGGACACAGGCAAAGTCTCTTCAAATTCAAAAGAATAGAAATCATAACAAGCATCCTCTCAGATCATAATGGCATAAAACTAGAAATCAACTACAATAAAAATATTGAAAAAAAAATCAAAGACTTGGAAGCCAAATAGCATGTTATTAAACAATGAGTGGGTTACCAGAGAGATCAAAGAAGAAATAAAAAAACATCCTGGAAATAAATGACAATGAAAACACAACAATCCAAATACTATGGGACACAATGAAAGCAGTCCTGAGAGGGAAGTTCATAGCTCCACAGGCCTACCTCAAAAACAAAACAAAACAAAACACACACAAGAAAAACTGGTAATAAATGACCTAAATCTACAACTCAAAGAGTTAGAAAGAGAGCAACAAGAAAAGCCCACAGTATCCAGAAGGAAGGAAATAATAAAGATCAGAGCAGAAATAAACAACATAGAGACCAAAAAACAGTACAAAAGATCAATGAAACCAAGAGCTGGTTCTTTGAAAGAATTAACCATATTTATGAACCCCTCGCCACACTCACCAAGAAACGAAGATAGAGGACCCAAATAAACAAAATCAGAAATGAAAGAGGTGAAATAACAGCTGACACTACTGATATACAAAGGATTGTCAAAAAATACTATGAACAACTCTACTCCAACAAACTGGACAACCTCGATGAAATGGACACATTCCTAGAAAAATACAAGCTTCCAAAACTCAATCAGGAAGAATCAAAAAACCAGAATAGGCCCATAACTACTGATGAAATTGAAACTGTCATCCATAAGTTTCAAGCACACAAAAGCCCTGG
This sequence comes from Murina feae, assembly GCA_004026665.1. Classification (NCBI taxonomy): domain Eukaryota; kingdom Metazoa; phylum Chordata; class Mammalia; order Chiroptera; family Vespertilionidae; genus Murina; species Murina feae. The sequence continues at coordinate 6,325 of PVJC01051998.1, forward strand.
ACCAGAGAGCTTCAAAGGGGATTTTTACTGAACATTCAAAGAAGAACTAAAGCCAATCCTTCTCAGACTATTCCAAAAAATTCAAGACAAAGGCACACTTTCAAGCTCTTTCTATGAAACCAGCATTACCCTAATACCAAAACCAGATAAAGACACCACAAAGAAAGAGAATTACAGGCCAATATCCCTGATGAACATAGATGCTAAAATCCTCAACAAAATTCTAGCAAACTGGATCCAGCATTACATTAGAAAGATCATACACCATGACCAAGTGGGATTTATTCCAGGAATGCAAGTCTGGTACAATATCCCCAAATCAATAAACGTGATATATCACATAAACAAATTGAGAGACAAAAATCACATAATCATATTGATTGATGCAGAAAAGGCATTTGACAAAATCCAACACACTTTCTTGATAAAAACTCTCAGCAAAGTGGGAGTAGAGGGATCATACCTCAACCTAATAAAAGCCTTATATGACAAACACACAGCCAACATCATACTCAATGGGCAAAAACTAAAACCATTTCCCTTAAAAACAGGGACAAGATAGGGATGCCCACTTTCGCCACTCCTGTTCAACATAGTACTGGAAGTGCTAGCCAATGTGATCAGGCAAGAAGAAGAAATAAAAGGCATCCAAATTGGAAAGAAGAAGTAAAATTGTCATTATTTGCAGATGACATTATACTGTACTTAGAAAACCCTAAATACTCCATCAAAAAATTATTAGGTCTAATAAATGAATATGGTAATGTAGCAGGATACATAATTAACACCAAGAAATCTATGGCATTTTTATATGCCAATAGTGAACTTACAGAAAAAGAAATTAAAAAAGCAATCCCATTTACCATTGCACCAAACAAATTAAGATAACTAGGAAGAAGCTTAACCAAGGATGTAAAAGACCTATACTTGGAAAACTACAGTACACTAAAAAAAGAGATAGAGGAAGACATAAACAGATGGAAGAACATACCATGTTCATGGATTGGTAGAATCAACATTATCAAAATGTCCATACTACCCAAAGCAATAGATAGATTCAATGCACTCCCCATTAAAATACCAACAGCATATTTCATAGGTCTAGAAAGAACTCTCCAAAAATTCATCTGGAATTTAAAAAATCCCCGAATAGCTGCAGCAATCCTGCAAAAGAAGAACAAAGTAGGAGGGATCTCAATACCAGATATCAACATGTATTACAAAGCCACTGTTCTCAAAACTGCTTGGTACTGGCACAATAACAGACATATAGACCAAAGGAATAGAATAGACAACCCAGAAATTGACTTGATCCACTATGCTCAATTAATATTTGACAAAGGAGGAAAGAACATACAATGGAATCAAGACAGTCTCTTCAATAAATGGTGCTGGGAAAATTGGACAGATATATGCAAAAAAATGAAACTAGACCACCAACTTACACCATACACAAAAATAAACTCAAAATGGATAAAGGACTTAAACGTAAGAAAGGAAACCATAAAAATACTAGAGGATTCTACAGGTAGCAAAATCTCAGACATATGCTGAAAGAATTTCTTCACTGACACAGCTCCTAGGGCAATGGAAGTTAAAGAGAAAATAAAGAAATGAGACTATATCAAAATAAAAAGCTTCTGCACAGCAAAAGAAACCATCAACAAAACAATAAGAAAACCCACTGCATGGGATAATATATTTGCCAATGATATCTCAGATAAAGGTTTAATCTCCAACATTTACAGGGAACTCATACAACTTAACAAAAGGAAGATAAACAACCCAATCAAAAAATAGGCAATGGACCTAAATAGACACTTTTCAAAAGAAGACATAAGTAAGGCAGAGAGACATATGAAAACATGCTCACAGTCACTACTCATCCAATAGATGCAAATCAAAACAACAATGAGATACCATCTCACACCTGTCAGAATGGCTATCATCAACAAATCAACAAACGACAAGTGCTGGAAAGGAGGCAGAGAAAAAGGAACACTCGTGCACTGCTGGTGGGAATGCAGACTGGTGCAGTATGGAGTTTCCTCAAATAACTAAAAATGCAACTGCCATTTGACCCAGTGATCCCACTTCTAGGAATATATCCCAAGAAACCAGAAACACCAATCACAAAGGATATATGCACCCCTATGTTCATAGCAGCACAATTTACCATTAGCTAAGATTTGGAATCAGCCTAAGTGTCCATCAGCAGATGAATGGATTAAAAAATTGTGGTACATCTACACAATGGAATACTATGCTGCTGTAAAAAGGAAGGAATTCTTATCATTTCAGCATCATGGATGGAACTGGATAGCATAATGTTAAGTGAAATAAGCCAATCAATGAAAGAAAAATACCACATGTCCTCACTCATCTATGGATAATAATAACCATTATAAACTGGTGAACAGAAATAGATACAGAGGCATAGCAGCATTGAACAGACTGTCAAATTACAGCAACAAGAACAGGGAGGGTTGTGGGGGGTAATATATCAACCTAAGGACTTTTATGTATGCATTTAAGCATAAACAATGGACAGAAAACACTGAGGGGAAGGGGAGGTGGAGGAAAGGGCAGGGGGAAAAAAAGAGATTATGTATTAATCTTTGTAATACTTTATGTAAGAAAAATATATAAAAAAGAAAAAAAGTGAAAGCCAAGGACATTCCGAAGTGTACATTTTCCTAATTATGCAATGTTCATGAGTAAAGACCTGAGAAATGCACAGGGCCAGCCCCTCTCCCTTATAAATCCAAAACAAATCCACCGTAAAGTGGAATTCTTAGGAAAGATATGATTATATGTTTGAAGATATATTGATAAAACAACGTTTTTCTTAAACATAAAAAATAATAGATTCATGTAATAAACATAAACCAGAATATCATCCTATATAATAAAAGGGTAATATGCAAATTGACCCTAACAGTAGAACCACTGGGAATGACTGGTCACTATGACACACACTGACCACCAGGGGGCAGACACTCAATGTAGGAGCTGCCTCTGGTGGTCAGTGCACTCTCACAGGGGGAGCTCTGCTCAGCCACAAGCCAGGCTGATGGCTGACAGTACAGCAGTGGTGGTGGGAGCCTCTCCTGCCTCCTCAGCAGCGCTAAGGATGTCTGACTGCAGCTTAGGCCTGCTTTCCACTGGCAAGTGGACATCCCCTGAGGGCCCCTGGGCTGCCAGAGGGATGTCTGACTGACAGCTTAGGCCTGATCTCCTGGGGAGTGGGCCTAAGCCAGCAGGTTGACATCTCCAGAGGGGTCCTCGACTGCGAGAGGGCACAGGCCGGGCTGAGGGACCCTTCCCCCCGAGTGCACAAATTTTTGTGCACCAGGCCTCTAGTATATTATAAATAGGGAGTGACTTCTTTGTTAGAGATTAATCTTCCAGTAACTCCATTCCCTTGGATATAAAATAACAGAGGTAGAAACCATTTTGATCCTTAAAAACTCAAAAATTTACTGGCCACAGTGTGCCATCATACTATCATTCTCTTTTAGGGACATGCTTTCTCAAAGTTCTTTCAATTCTGCACTATAGCAGATGCCATCTATGCCTTGCCATGTCCCTTTCACATCTAAATCTTCCCTGTAGGTCAACTACTTTATGTAAAACTGTGACTTTCTCCTTGAGGGCTCTCTCTGATCACTTCAATTTCCACTTCAGCCTTTGCATGGGATCAGGCCAGAAGTGGCAATTAAAGCCTGCAGGAGTAGTCCTCAACCTACAATAGAAGGAAATTGGTGGAAAAATAACCCAGCTTTTTTGCCCTTTAGTTGGAATAACTCTAAGGTGTATTCTTCCAGAGGTTCCCAGTGGGATTTAGACCCTATTGCCCACAGTGGCAACCTGCTTATTACCATCCCCTGAATTAGCGTAATCTCTTCACTGTCTTCCACTCCTCTACCTATGCTTCCTGTTACTGTTATAGAGAAACTAGGGGCCCAGTGCACAAAAATTTGTGCACTTGGCGAGGGGAGAAAGGGTTCCCTCATCCTGGCCTGTGCCCTCTCACAGCCTGGGACCCCTGGGGGGGGATGTCCACCTGCTGGCATGCATGGCCAGCCTGAGTGAGGGGCTGAGGGCTGTTTTCAGGCTGGCCATAGGCCCCTCAGGGTTTGTGCACTGGGGGGTGGGATGGCTGGTGAGTGCAGGCGTGGACATTTCCAGCTGGGTGGCCTACCATCGCACATACCTGGTTGGCCTCCACTGCTGAGGGGACACACCTGGTGCAGAACTGGGTGGCAGGCCAGGGGTGGACGCTGGTGCATGGTCCCTTGGGGGGGCCTTGCTGCTGAGCGGACACACCGGGGTGGAACCAGGCACACACTCACACACGCCCCACGGAGGCCTCCAGGGTGGAGCCAGGTGGTTGGACCTGTGGCAGACACTCTGCACAGGGGTGGAGGATGCTCGGGCATGACCCCGAGGGGGTACCCCCCTCAAGCTCCCGCCACTGAGCCTCTGAGGTCGTGTGGGCCCAATTGCTCTATTCCCAGGCCTCACAGGGCTGGGCCGGGCTGCCGGCTCCTGGCCTTGCGGCTGCTCACTGCCCTCTGGAACCACCACAGGCACGATTGCTCTATTGCCAGCCCCAGCCTCAGGGCCGGGCAGGCTCCCACCCGAGGCTGCCCAGAACCAACCACTGGCATGATCTCTCTATTCCCAGCCCCATCTCTCTATTGCCAGCCCCAGCTTGGCTAATTTGCATCCATTGTTCTGATTGGCTGTTGGGCGTCCCAAAGAAACGGTCAATTTTAATATTATGCTTTTATTAGTTAGGATGTTACTGGGCAAGACATCCCCCTGAGTCAGTGGGAGAGGGCTATCCACAACCTCTATCTGTGTTCTCATATAAAGCAATTTATAAGAGAGATCTTAACTGCGCTGTGAAAAACCCGTTTATTAAAGCAATTAAAGCATGTGCCTTTACTGAAAAA
>PVJC01051999.1:0-11295 GCA_004026665.1 Murina feae
GAGAGAGAGAGAGAGAGAGAGAGAGAGAGAGAGAGAGAGAGATGCTATTCGTTCCCAACGTGCTTAGTCATTGGTGTGGCATTTAACACAGTGGCTCTCCACCTTGGCTGTATATTAGATTCACCAAAGGAGCATCCAAAAATAACTCAGCTCAGCGCCCAGGGAAGAGTTATTAGGAAAACAGAAGCAGAGTTCAAACACCTCTAAATGATATTTCTTTTTTGGTGTTGTTGTTAATACTCCCCCAAGAATATTTTCCATTAATTTTTATAAAGAGTGGAAGGGAGGGGGAGAGACAGAGAGAGAGAGAAAAACATCAATGTGAGAGAGGATGCCTCCACATATGCCCCAGCCAGGGCTGGGGATCGAGCTCTCAACTGAGGGAGGTGCCGGAATTGAACCTGGGACCCTTCAGTCCCAGGTCCAATGCTCTACCCACTGAGCCAAGCTGGCTAGGGCTAAATGACATTTCTGTCTTCTGCTTTCCAGCACCTTTGGGAGCGCACCTCCATACGCTATGTGGAACCCCATTCCTGCTGTCTTTCTCTCTTTCACCTTGATCAGCCCAACAGCAGAGGCCAATGGAGCAGGCCAGTCCCCATGTTTAGCATTACAGGATGAGGAGGCTGCACATAGTATAACAAATCCCATCCCTGTCCAAGAACTCACTCCTGCTGTTTGCCCTGTGATTAAGCCTCTTCTTTCTATGGGGTCCTTACATTCTTCTTCCAGGCAGAAGACCTTGCCTCAGTATAAAGGTCTACAAACACACCTTTCAGGAACTGGGGGATGTTTTATGATCCCTCTTCCCTGTCAATAGATCGTTTGCCTTCACCTTGTTCTAGAAGCTCAGTCTTTACCTGGATGTGTTCTGCCACCTGCCAGTTCTTCACCACCTGCCAGGTCTTATACCCTTAACCATCCCAGGGCTTCCTAATGCCACCACAACTACTGCTGGAACCTCTCCCTGGTGCCTGATGCTAGGCCTCTCTCCCAACCACCTTCCCTTTTCGCATGGGTCTCTCTTAGCGGTATCCTGGGTTCTCCAGGTATTGGAATTCACTGTGCTGGAGGGTGACCCTCACTAATGGGGGAGAGAGAGAAGGACACAGAAGCAGCCCACCTTTCCCTAGTCATTTTGCTTTTGCAATAGAACAAAGATAACATACCCTGAGCAGCTATAGAAATAGATCTTCTTTATACTCCCCTCACACCATGGAGAGAATTTCAAAGCTGGTGCTAGGTTATCTCCATCGTTTGAATCTTGTTAACTACCAGAGCAGTTTTACTCCATTAGAAAGACATTGCACAGTACACACAGAATTTCACCCAGACCAAATAAAGGAGCTTTTAATTCCAATGTTTTAGGTATTAATTATATCCTGGGTTGACGAGAATCCTCGTGGCTTAAAAAGAAAACACCTCTAGTGCTCCGTTTCCTGTGGTGTGTGTGTGAATATAACTGTAGGCAGTCACACACATACCCGAGAGCTGATGAGAGGCTAGATGCCTGTGATAACTCCCTGCCCTGCTCTGTAACTCAGTAGCAGCCAGTGAAATGGAGCTGGCTGGACTCCTGAAATCCTCCAGATGAGCACGCCCCAGGCATCTTCTCATTCCAGGCCTGAATGGTGATGACTTCCTGGCAGTGGGTTTGCAAAACAGCTGCACGGTGTACAGTTACAACCTGGGGTCCGGCATCGCAAGGATCAGCCGCGATCCTCTGGATCTGAGCCTGGGGATCCACACGGTCCATCTGGAGAGGTTCTTCCGAATGGGCTGAAGGTAAAGAGTCATCCCTTCATCTGTCCCTCAGACTTCTCAGTGCTAGTAGAGTATTGGTCAGGTCTGTGCAAAGGCCATAGGCCATGCCCCGCGTCCCCACGAAATTCACAAACCAGTGCACAACGATGTTTCAGGGGGGAAAAAAAGATTTTTATACTTGTGAGTTTACATTCTAGTTGGTCAAAAGAGGGAAGCAATAATAAACACTACATGTAATAAATAAGGAAATTATATAGTGGAAGAAGGCGGTGAGTTCTGTGGAGCAAAAGGAAGGAAGTGTGGAGGACCAGAGGGATAATGTCAATGAAGTGACGTGGGAATAGGTAAGGGGGTGGGGGGAGGGGTAACTGATACAAATAAGGAGAGAGCACGCATTCAGAAAGTGCTTCCCCAAACAGGTGACGTGTGAGCCTAACTTGCAACAAATAGGAGTTTGGAAAAAGAGCAGAGGCCAGCGTGAACTCAAAGAATGCAAGGAGTTGGGTCTGGCTTTCAGATTAGGGGAAGCAAGAGAAGTGGTTAGAGGTAGACAGGATCTGTACCATCAAAGGACTTAGATGTCATGCTAAGAAGTTTGATCTTTATCCAGGGAGCTATGGAGAAGGACTGAGAAATTTAAGAAGGGGGGTTGGGTACCATAGTCCATTTCCATTTTTGGTAAATGACTCTGGTGGTTGTATTGAGAATGGACAGGGAGGCACCGTTAGATGGAGGAGGACCAGCAGGATGCCGGCTCCTCAATCCTTGAAGAACTGTGATTTTAATTGAAATGCAAAACCACCACTGTTATATTAATATATCTAATATATCCATGGTAACAGACACCAGCAGAGAAGCAAGAAATGGAGTGGTGAAGTGTTTATTTCCTCAAAATTCAGGTCTTTGTCATGCCAAGTTAATGGGAAATAAAAAAGAGTGCCTTAACAGTTCACCCTGGGGAATTAATTCCTTTCTTAATAGGTTTTGAATTCTTTTTTTTCCTTTTGAAGGTAGATGATCATCAAAATAAATCCATCATCTCCCCAGGAAGACTGGTTGGTCTCAATGTCTTCAGTCAGTTTTATGTAGGTGGCTACAGTGAATACACTCCAGATCTTTTGTCAAATGGAGCTGATTTTAAAAATGGCTTTCAAGGTAAGGCATGGATGATATTTATACTGTACTTACTTGTTTCAAAATTTGGGAAAAGAAAAAAACGTTTAAAAAGTATACTTCTAGTTCCCAAAGCAGCAATTTGGATTGTTTTCTGATCGGACTTGATCAAAGTTTGATTTTAAAGGAAAGCATTTATTCTTATTAATCATTTACTACTGAAAGATCAGACAGAGGCTGAAAACCAGGACTACCGGCTTTATTAAAGGAGAAGGACCTGCCAGGCTGTTTTGCAAGAGGAGAACAGCGCATGTGCAGGTGTGGGCACTCCTTTTGAGGGGCGGAAAGGGAAGGGGTAGGCGGGGCTTAGTACACTCGGCGCACACTGATTGGTGGCTTGCTGCATTGTCCATATGGGGCCATGGCTTAAGGTATATCGCAGGTGTGGATTGGTGGTCCAATGTATAGTCCATATAAGGCACATGGTTAATCACTCAGGTTTTTCCAGGCTGAAGGTCACATCATACTCCGCCCACCAGTTGGGGGAAGGGAGGATCTATCAACTACCTATGTGCTAGTTGTTTGGGATGTTTCAGTGAAAAAAAATAAAACAAAGATTTTCATACTTGTGAGTTTACATTTAGTTGGTCAAAAGAGGGAAGAGATAATAAACACTACATATAATAAATAAGGAAATTATATAGTGGTTTAAGGTGATAAGTTCTATGGAGCAAAAGAAAGGAAAAGTCGAATGTGAGTGATTTTTTTTATATAGGGTGCTTTTTAATATAGATGTAGACCTCATGGAGTCACAGTGAAAATAGAAATTCCAGCCAACTTTGGAATGTAGTTGATATAAAAGGTGAGTGACAGACTGCAGCCAACTAATGCATACCACCAACATGTGGTCCCACTGAGGCCACCAGAAACCAAGAGGATTAAGACCCAACACCAGCCCTGGCCAGTGTGGCTCAGTTGGTTGAGCGTTGTCTCGTGCACTGAGAGGTCACTGGTTCAATTCCCTGTCAGGGCACATGCCCTGCTTGCAGGCTCACTCTCCAGTAGGAGGCAGCCAATCAATGATTTTCTCTGTTCAATCTGTCTCCCTCTCACTTCCTCTCTCTTACTCTAAAATCAATAAAAACATATTTTTTAAAAAAAGAAAAAATACCCAACACCATGCTTGTGCAAATAATCCGATCACCATTATCTGTTTCCTGTGTTCAAAAGGGAACATACATTCATATCTTTCCTATAAAAGTGACGCATAGCAGAGTTATAAAGTAAACACATGCTTTGAATCATTATAATAATGCATTTCGTAAAATTAAGCTTTTTGGTGGATCCTTAGTCCCAGAATATTTGGTCAAGGGTTCTGCTCATTATAGTGTCCTGAGCCGTTCTCCCACGACCAGCCTGCGCTCTATCCAAAACCAAGGAGCGGGTACCAGAATGTGGCGCAGGTCCCTGGGAGACATCCAAAACCCTCTCAGGCACTTGAGCTCTCTGCCTGCCTGGCCATCCCTTTCCCCACCTTCATCGACTTCTGCCTAAACACTGACGCAGGAGGCCACGTACTTGAAACATATGAAAGCAGCACAGCTAATCCAACATAATACAGGCGGGTTTCAATACAAGTAGTTCATTGTGCCAGGGCTCTCAAAGAAAGGTTTTCTTTGACTCTGTAATCAGCGCTGATTCTCAGAAGGGTGTGTTAAAGAATCGTTTGAAGCGAGTTAAAGCGCTATGCTAAATATGATCCAGAGCTCAATAGTGCTCTCACAGCAGGAGACCGTCTGGAAAGGATTGTGAGGGCATAACAAATCAATGAGTTTTTAAAAACATTCAGTTCGAGGGAAAGGATGGGTAAACTTATGTATGTGTAAGAAGCGCACATCTTCCACTCAATGAAACAGAGACCTCGCTGGAGGGTCATCAGAACTTGATGTCATTTAATCACAGACACGATGCTGACATAAATACTCGGGATCCAGCATTAAGGATAAAAATGTGGACTCTGGAGCCCATCTGCCTGGGTATGTACCTCAGCTCTGCCACCAACAAGCTTCGTGACCCTGGCTAGTAACCGAATGTCCCTATGCCTTGCTGTGCCTCATCTCTAAAATGGGATAAAAGCCGCACTTGTCTTGCTTGCAGATCTGAGAGCAAGTTCATGGAAAGAGAAAGCAGATTACTACCTGGCTTAGAGTGCTCCCTGTGATAGTGATGATGGTGGTGCTGGTGGTGGAGATGGCAGAGCTGCGGTCACACACTTGCTTCTCTTTCTCTGCTGCACCGACGGTGGGTAAGAGCACAGGCTCTGCCATCAGGCTGTCTTCAGATTCGGGCCCTGCCACCCAGCAGCTGTGTCCCTCTGAGCCTTTTACGTCAATTCTCCAAACCTCCATTTTTCCTCTGTAAGATAAAAATGCCTACCCCGTGGGGTTCTTGTGAGCTGATCAATTAGCTAAAGTAATGGTAAGTGCTCAAGCCAGAAAGCAGCACCTGATAAACAATAAACGTTGATTGATAGCCGCGTTCCATCCTGTTGTCAGTAGACTTGAAGTTTTCAGATTTACTGGAGTCCAGAGCTTCCTGGTTTCCTTGTGTTATTTTCTCCCCTCTATTAGGAACTTTCCTTCACATCTTGATAATGAGAATAAAGAGAGGCTTTCTTCAAACCTGTCATTGTCTCCTTACGTGTGCTATGAACCTGGGTTCAGCACTCAAACAGCTGCCCTCCTGGGAGGGAAGCTCGGGACTCCAGGTCCGGAAGGCTGTCAGCTGCCACGGTCCTCAGTTAGGATGGGAATCTTGGGAGGGTCTTCTTGGAACTTGACCGCACTTAATCCACAATTTTACCGAAGCTCCAGGACCTACTTTATCATTCGACTCTTGAATTCTCCCTGTCTGCCTGCCTCTTCTCCATTATAAGCCAGCATTTACCATGACCTGTAGGTTGTGGACAGTCATTACCAATCTACCATAAATACCAGATTGCAACTAAACCGTAAACCTGTGCTTTCCCAAAACTGAACTCTACTGGTTCCAGAGAAGGATATAGGGTGACTTCTTTAAAATACAGACTTCTGAGCGATATCCCAGAACTACTTAATCAAAATCTCCATAATGGGGTCTAAAAATTTGCATTTCAAGTAAGCCTTCTCAGATTTGGAAATCACTACATTAATTAATCATAACAAAGCAAGTAGAGTTATGGAAGAACTTAGTAATTAGTCTGGCCTTAGCCTAATTATTAAATTCTAACATCACTAACACAAATAATAAGGCCTGATTATTTTTCTTTAGAATGGGGATTAAATCACAGAGTACAAGATTATCTGATTTAGGCTTTCCCGTTTCTATAAACACTGCTGATAAACAACTCTAAGCCAGAAGTCCCCAGTCTGAAATATAAATCGTTACTGTTAATGTAGTCCATTTGTTTCTGTCCTGGAAATGGCTTATCATGAGTCATTATTTTCCCTATAACCTTTAACAGTGATAAAGATAATTGAAATTTTTTAACTCTTCTCCAGATTAAATCATCTACATATGCCAAGCAAAGAGGTCATTCCTGGTTACCTGTCCTAGTAAAGGGAATTCTCCCCTGCTCTCCAAAGCAGCATCTATCACCGAGCTGCAGAGGGTCAGGAATGGGCCTCAGTGGGTTCCTGAGTCTCCTGAAATCATACATGCGAATGTGTGTGCATTTTCTAGGAGAAGGCCTATAGCTTTCATCAATGTTCTAAGATCTGTTACTTTCACTGACCAAACTATTTAATCCTGGCATAGAATTAAAAATTGCTTTTGACAAGTGTGAACATTGGGAAATCTATCACCCCATCCATCTGTTAATCTAGTGTTATAGCAGCTAGTGTTCTCTGATGCAGGGATTATTAAATATTTATTACTCAGCTGAACAGAGTGGACATAAAATAGATTCGAATTCATTAGCAACACTGTAAGGATGTTATTCCAACCTGAAAGTGCCCTACACTATCAGTACAGTTTCTTTAGTTCAACTTTTCTCCCTCTCTTTTTTCTAATTGCATGAGCTTTTTCAAACCAGAGTCCATAAGGGGGGAAAATGAGTTTACTGCAATAATTTAAATATCATTATACTGTCCAAACAAACAGCCATCATTTATTTGAAACCTAGTATATTTGACTAGTATATTTGACACATGGCTCATGACTCCAAGAATCTTTATCATAATTACTGTGTCGCCTGCAGGATAGATGTAGCGAATAGCTGCTGCATGATGCTGTACTAAGCAGATTATATTTCATCTTCAATATTAATAGGAGTGAAGTTTTACAATATGTCTTCTACAAATGGCTTCCACTATAATTACCTTTAAGCTGATGATATGTTGACTGACAGGAAGTATCTCTCTAAAATAAACACATGTAGCCCTGACCGGTTTGGCTCAGTGGGTGGAGCGTCGGCCTGTGGACTCAAGGGTCCCAGGTTCGATTCTGGTCAAGGGCATGTGCCTTGGTTGCGGACACCGCCCCGGTGGGGAGTGTGCAGGAGGCAGCTGATCGATGTTTCTCTCTTATCGATGTTTCTGACTCTCTATCCCTCTCCCTTCCTCTCTGTAAAACATCAATAAAATATTTTTAAAAAATAAAAAATAAAATAAACAAATGTAACTATTTCTATGTGCTAAATGTTTCTCCACATATATCACTGCCAGGTTTTTAGTCAAAACATCTTTTAGTAGTTCCTCATAACAAAATTATTTCTTGTCCATATAAAAGGGGAGAGGTTTTACATGAACAGCTTCAGAGATTAATATACATTATAATCACTTAGCCAAGTTTTTTTTTTTTTTTTGGGGGGGTGCATGATTATAAAAACTACAAAAACCTAATACTCATATCCTACAATATTTTGCTAAAGAGAATTTTTTTAATAAAGTAAATAAAGAATTTCTGAGACCGTGAGGAAGGGGGTATGGGTGTCTAGGTGAATTATAAGGCCTAACCGCCAGTCATGATATGGGCCAGTTTATCTATGTCACCTCATTCCCCATACCCCATGGAGTACTTATTTTTGTCCTCATTTTAAAGTTAAAAAGATTGGCACTTAGTTAGGTTTGGGTCATCTACTCATTTTGTGAGAGAGATTGTCATTGAATCCAGACCCACCTGACGTCAATCCTCCTCCTTTTGCTCTCTGCTGAGTACATGTCACTAGGCAGGGGCATGCAGATCCCTGCGGGGTTAGTCGAGCTACCTGGTTATTCCATACAAAGCAGCTGGCGTTCATTCATTCACTTCTTCACCCAGTATACCATATTAGTGCTTTTTTGCTTACTATCAGTAGTTGGGGGAAGAACAAAGATTAAATCTAAGGAAGAAAATTACAGTTGTCTTACAATGAGAAAATATCGGTGCAGGCTGAGGGTGGTGCTTGTCAGGCAGAACTGGGTTAAGTTAAAAAGCAAATTCTTGACCTTTCAAAACTGAACCTATTTTTTTTTTCACCATGAGGAATTATTTCAGACTTGCTTTAGAAAATGTTTTGGAAATAAAATCTAATCTAGCCTATCTGTTATCATTTTCTAGACCTTATTTATGGTTGTTGTCAATGTTGATTTATAGCACGTTGTAAATAAACTCTAAGTCCTGAAGGAAATGGGGAAAATTACAATACAGCTCAGTATCCTAAACATTTCCATTAATTAGCTAATCGGCTGCCCTTTTTGTTATGTTTATTTAATATTAGGGTGGAAAAGATCTTTCTTTTTCCCAGCTTTCTTGATGTACAATTGACAAATAAAAGTTATGTATATTTAATGTGTATATGTGATAGTTTGGTATACATATATATTGTGAAGGGTATCACTATCAAGTTAGTTAACACATCCACATCCAATTAATAAAATTTTAAAAAGAACAACATGTTACCTTAAAAATGAGAAAATAACTGTCTTTCTGCTTTACCTAATTCTTTCATTTTTTTATATGAAGTATTTTCCCCTTTCTTCAAGATTGTATTTTCACTATTCAAATTCACACCAGGAAGGACATTTCAGAAGGCTGGGAAATCCTGAGGGCCACCCAGGTGCTGGGCGCAGTGCTGGCCAGTGTGACACTTCTCCTTGTAGCTTAATAAACTGTGGCAACGGTGGCACCTGCATAGACGGTGGAGCTACTGTTTAGTAAGTGTGACATTAGGAAGAAAGGTAGTGAGTTATTAGCACTCTAGCTTGTACATCAGTTACACAAACCAGGCACACAAACTGACCCTCATATCTGAAATGTTTTCAGGTAGACTTGCTAGATGACAAGGGGACAGATAAAGAAAACGAGAGAGAAACCAACCCGGCATTTCCATCATCTTCTCAATTCTTTTAAATTTTTAAAAATATATTCTTATTTATTTCAGAGAAGGAGAGAGAGATAAAAACATCAATGATGAGCCCTGACCGGTTTGGCTCAGTGGACAGAGTGTTGGCCTACAGACTGAAGGGTTCCAGGTTCGATTCCGGTCAAGGGCATGTACCTTGGTTGCAGGCACATCCCCAGTAGGGGGTGTGCAGGAGGCAGCTGATTGATGTTTCTCTCTCATCGATGTTTCTAACTCTCTAGCCCTCTTCCTTCCTCTCTGTAAAAAATAAATAAATAAAATAAAATATATATATTTTTTTTAAAAAACATCAATGATGAGCCCGGCTAGAGTGGCTCAATGCTTGAGCATCTGCCTATGAATCAGGAGATCATGGTTCAATTCCCACTCAGGGCACATGCCCAAATGTTAGGCTCAATCCCCACTAGGGACCATGCAGGAGGCAACAATGGATGATGCTCTCTCATTATTGATGTTTCTATCTCTCTTTCCCTCTTCCTTCCTCTCTGAAATCAATAGAAATTTTTTTTAAAAAAAGAATGGGAAGTGTCAGTAAGAAAGGGAGGGTGAAGGTGCAGGTAGGAAATTCATCCTAACTCCTTATTGTCCCATATGCAACAAAGGCCTAGCTGTTTCAACATACAGCTGTTGCTGACAAGGTGAGGAAACCTCAGTTCTTGTCTCTTTCAATCAAGAGACAAAGTTCAGCAAAGCAAGCAAGAATTTGTTGGCTGCAGCAAAAAACACACTTAGGACAGTGAAACGAGGAAGGGCATAGAAGAAGCAGCAAGAGAGCCCAGGCTGGGCTGCCTTTGCCTCACTGGGAAGTCAGAGAAAAGGGGGCCTTGAAGACAGGTTAGCCCAGGACAAGCGGCCACTGCCCACTGCTCCCTTGGTTGCAAGCCTTGTGGGGTCCCTTAGAGGTTAGTGGATGTGTGCCTGTGGGGGAAGAAGACGGGGAGGGGAATAGTTCAGGAGTGCTCCCTTGGGGAAAGCACTCACTGGGTCTTTTGTGTTGAGGGTGTTTCTCTCTCTCTTGCAGGTGGGAATCTTAGGGGAGGTCTCAGGGGAGGATCTCAATGGAACATTCACCAGCTTTCCAGGTGTGCTTTTTCAGGATCTCATTCTCCACTAATTGGCCTGCCCCAGGGCAGAAGGTCATCAGTCAACGCAGCTGGCCCTGAGGCAGCCACAGAACCACTTGTCTGGCTTTGCTGCTTCTCTGGGCCTCGAGCTGAGGCCTAGATGTTATCTTTAGAGAGGAAAGGGTCAGGGTGTCTACTCCACATGAACAGCTATATGCTAGGGGAGGAAAGGTTACTCTGAGGGTGAGGTCCTTGTTTTCCCAGTTTTGCCCCTTGCTAGACACCCAGGGCTTCAGCCCTGGGGCCCTTCCGTGCCTGACCCATCGTCCTTGCTCTGCTCATGTCTGTCTAGATGCCTATCACACAGCCACATGTGTTGATCTGGGAATACATCAAGCCACATACAGATAGACACAACTACTTGATTATTTTGATTCACATAGAAAATTTTTTTGACTTGTGGTAATAAAAGTAATATCTTTCCATTGTACAGCACTTTGTGGCCAGCGAAGCAAATTTCTGCATGCATTATTTCCATTGCCCCTAACTAAAACTTTCTAAATTAGTCAGGGACCATCGTAGACCCAATCGCTGGGAAACTAAGCCCAGCGATTATGAGTAAACAAGAGGATGTACCACATCTTGTAAGGAGTGCAGCAGGACCCAAAACCAAATTTCCCAGTTCCTGGGTCAGGATTCTCTCAAGACCTAATTAGCAAGAAATTAGTTTAAAAGTAGCTGGCAATTAACAGTAGCTCCTTATCAGCTGGATGTAATATATTCTTTTTAAAAAAATATTTTTATTGATTTTTAGAGAGAGGTAGAGATAGAAACATCAATGAGGGAAACATCATGGATCAGCTGCCTCCTGCATACCCCCTACTGGGGACTGAGCCCACACTGAGGCATGTGCTATGACCAGGAATCGAACCAGTGACTTCTTGGTTCCTGGGCCGGTGCAACCACTGAGCC
>PVJC01052000.1:0-11268 GCA_004026665.1 Murina feae
TGCACTCACCAGCCCTCCCACCCCCCAGTGCATGAATCCTGAAGGGGCTGTGGGCAGCCTGTAAATGGCTCTCAGCCCCTCATCCCGGCTGGCCAGGCATGCCAGCAGGTGGACATCCCCCCCGAGGTGTCCCAGACTGCAAGAGGGCACAGGCCGGGCTGAGGGACTCCCATCCCCCGAGTGCGCAAATTTTTGTGCACCAGGCCTCTAGTCTGATATAATAAAAGAGAAACATGCAAATTGACTGTTACCACCAGCCAATCAGAGCGGCTGTATGCAAATTAACCCAGCCAAGATGGAGGCCAACAGCCATGGAGCTAGAGCAAACCAAAAGCTTCTGTTGCAACTGCCTGCCTAGGCTGGCTGAGCCTCTGCTCACAGCCATGCCCATCAGCCAATCAAAGCAGCTGTATGCAAATTAACCCAGCCAAGATGGAGGCTGGCAGGGCGGCTCTACACTGGGAGCCTCCACGGCCGGCCAGCATAGCTGTGCCAGGTGTGTCAGCTCAGTGGGAGGGGGGGTCCGGCCTGGGGCCTCCTCGGGGCATCCAGGAGCACCCGTCCTGGGTCCACTGCCTGGCCCCACCCCCTCGGGGCCTCTGCGGGGCATGCGGGAGCGGGGGGGCCTCTGCAGGGTGTGTAGGAGCAGCCATCCCTTGTCTGCAGCCTGGCTCTGCCCCGGGGGCCTCTTTGGGGGCATGCAGGAGCACCCAGCCAAGGTCTGCTACCTTCATCCACCCCCCAGGGGCCTCCACAGGGTGTGCGGGAGCATCTGCTGCACAGTGCAGAGAATCCGAAGCCAGTTAGCTGCCCGGCTCCACCCCAGGTGTGTTTGCTCAGCAGCAGGGCCCCACCGAGGGGTCCTGCACCAGCGTCCGCCCCTGGCTTGCCACCCAGCTCTGTGCCAGGTGTGTCCCCTCAGCTGTGGGGGCCCACCAGGCATGTGCAATCGTGGGCCCTCTGGTGGGAAACGTCCAGGCCTGCACTCACCTGCCCTCCCACCTCCCAGTGCACGAACCCTGAAGGGGCTGTGGACAGCCTGAAAATGGCCCTCAGCCCCTCACCCAGGCTGGCCAGGCATGCCAAGCAGGTGGACATCCCCCTGAAGTGTCCCAGACTGCAAGAGGCCACAGGCCGGGTTGAGGGACCCCCACCCCCCCGAGTGCACAAATTTTTGTGCACCGGGCCCCTAATATATATATAAAAGCCTAAGCAACTGAATGACTGGTTGACCGGTCGCTATGACACACACTGACCACCAGTGAGCAGATACTCAACGCAGGAGCTGCCCCCTGGTGGTAAGTGTGCTCCACAGCCACTCCCCACCCCCCAACCCCCACCCCCAATGACCTTGATAGGGTGGGCCAACCTCCCAAGGCCCTGATCACCCGCCAAGCCAAGGGATCCCATCCATGCACTGGGCCTCTAGTTATTTCATAAATATAAAATGTTCAGAACAGGGAAATCTATGAAATGGAAAGTAAATTAGTGGTTGCTTAAGTCAGGAACTGGGGAGGATGATAGCTAAAAGGCATGGGTTTTCATTTTCAGGCAATGAAAATGAAAATGGACCATGGTGTTTGTTGAATATGTAAGTATACTAAATACCATTGAATTATACACTTTAAATGGGTAAAACGAATTTTATCGCAATAACGCTGTTTTAAAAAAAGCACATGATTCCATTTATGTAAACTTGTTAAAAAGACAAATCTAGTATGAAGGCATTTTTGTGACTGAACTGTTCAATCTCCTGATTTTGGAGGCAACATATTTCTACATGTTAATATTCACAAAACTACAAACAAAAAAGTTCATTTTACTTTGTTTATTCAAATTATAAAATATTTTTAAAATGTTAAAATGAGAAGTCAATTAAAAGAAAAAAGCCTCTTCCCCGTAATTTCACTCCTAAAGTTATTGGGTAACGTGAGCATAGGGTGTGGCTGGGCTGCAGCGGCCCAGTGTGGAGGGTTAGGGTCCCAGGTGAGAAGGATATCATTGCTTGGCATAGGATGCTGGAGCCTAAACACAATGCGAGAAGGCATTCATTCACAGCAACATGGCCTAGAATAGGGATCAAATACATTAAGGATAATAGAATCAGGTTTCTCACTGTTGTTGAAAGGAGTTATAGAGAGAAAACAAAAATGAGCCTATGAGATTAGAAATGAAAGTGACTATACTAAAAACCAAGTGTGAATACATGGTTTTCAATACATATAAATATAGATGTAAATGTATGCACTATACAAACATCAACAGTAATTGCTCGCTTCTAAAAACCATTCCTCATGAATGAAAACCAAGATTCCGTGGAAAAATTGCTGATTCTTGGGCCAGGGCAGAGCAAGCGTAATAAGCCTCGTATGCCTTGTGAAAGATTAAGAAATTGTTCAGATAATGATGGGGACATGTCAAAAGGACATAGAAGTCACCTAGAATGGTCTGGGCACTGGAAAAATCTAGAAAAATTTTGAGAATCAAAGTAGTAAGATAATAGATTTTAACCTGCTGAATAAAGTAGGAAATAATGAGTCCATAAATACATCAATAAAATGAAAGTTTGATAAGAAACATGATAATAATTTGAAACTAACCTCCACAAAGTATTCAATTATACACATAAAGAGAGTAAATAACTTCACAATGGAGACTAGCAGATACCACTTAAACAGTGATCTAAGTAATCACCCTAAGAACAACAAATTAAAATTAACTCATGGTAGGATGCAATAAGAACACAGCATCACTTCAACATTCCTACCAAAGATGCAAAACCTCAACCCAAGAAATACCAGACAAAATTCAAACTGAGGAATGTTGTAAAAAAAATAGTCTGTAATCTTCAACAGTGCCAAGGTTGTAAAAGTTAAGGAGAAAATGAGGATTATTCCAGATTTAAGCATAGTTAAGACATGAGACATCTAAAGAAAAGGCATGATTCTGACAGTACCACTTTGCTATAAAAGACATTGGGGCAACTGAACTTGAAAGGAATGAAGGTCTGAGAATTGGATAGTTGTAATGTGACAATGCTTATTTCCTGCTTTTAAAGGTTGTATTGTAGTATGTAAGAGTTTCCTTTCAAGGAAATACACACTTAGGTACACAGAGGTAATTGGCATCATGTCATCAACTTACACAAATTGGTTGAGGGGGAAAAAAAAACAAAAAAACAAATCTATGTTGTTTACATGTAACTATTCCATACATTTGAGACTGGTTAAAATTTTTTTTTTATAAAAAAGATAAAAGGGATGAAATAAAATTTCAAGACAATTCTTACTTCTATGCCCGGATCATTGAAGATCAAAATTATGTCACTGATTTCTAATCATTGACCATAATTTGTTTTATGGTGCTAACAATCCACTTGGCCAATAATCATACTCACTTCACCAAATCTCTTTTCATATAATCCATTCCTACTGCAAAGTTAACTACTTTTCAGTTTATTGACATAAAGTGATCTTTCAGGAAATAATATACTAATTCAGTGATTTTCATGAACTCTTAAAGGTCACTTACTCAGAATATACTTGTGGATTTTTTTCTTTCCTAAAATTGTTTTCATTAATATAATTGCCTTGTGTGGACTGGTATACTTAGCTAAAAGGGTACACAATTCCTATTTTAAAAAGTTTATTGAACATTACTCCTACATCACACTTATTAGAAGAAAAAAATTAATTTTCCCTGAAGGCACCCTGTCTTCATTATGATCCATACCCTAACTTTTTTTGTATTAAAAATATAGGTTAAATATGAAATTAGCAAAATGCATATGAAACTTCATGCTGAGCAAAACCAAGTCCAAAAAAAGTTATATATTAATAGATTAGTTACCACAGTATGTAAGAAGTTTCCTATGTAAATTATATTTGAATGCAATTTTTAGAACCATAATTAAATATATTTTGCAATTTGTTAACTGTAGGCATCCACGTTTTTCTTCTACCATACAATCTGTTCCTTTGAACAAATTGGCAACATCTGCTAGGGTCCATAGAATGCAGCAAAAAATAGCAGCTATTTCTCCAGATTTGAGAAATCTGGTCCACCTTTCGTGTAGTTTCCTGAGATTTCTGCTCCACTGAAGTCAAAACCAGGATTCTGAAAGATATGAACAAAAATGTATGACAAAACTTATGAGGAAAACCATAAGTAACTTCAAAGAAAAATGATTAAAAGATCTGAAAGGCAGGTGGCAAAAAAGGAAATCTAACTAGCCAATAAACATGTAAATATGTACCAAATTTCACTGTACTCACCAAAATGAAACTTAAAACTATAATTTTATCATGTTTAAACTTACAAATATTTAGAAGATCCAATATGCGTGTACAATGTTGACAAGTGTATGGACAAACACATATACATTTGAGAGTATTTAAAATATTTTTTTTAGCAAAAAGGAGATAAATAGGATGAAATAAATAGGATAAAAACACTTTTTTTATTTGAACACTTTAGTATCAGTGTACAAACAGGTTTTAATACCATTTTTTGAGACCCTACAATATACCAAGCAGGGTTCTAAGAGCTATACATATATTAACATTGTTAATCCTAGTAACAATCCTGTGAAGCAAGCATTACCCCAGGCTGTAGTCTTTCGGAGAACATTTCATTTCGACAAACATTTATTGAGTTCCTAGTGTTTGGAAGACACTGTTAGAGGCATTTGGAATTCAAGAGTAAACAAACAGACCAAGATCCTTGCTTCAGTGGAGCTTACAATAGAACAAGAGACCAATAATAGCCCTGACCAATTTGGCTCAGTGGATAGAGCATCAGCCTGTGGACTGAAGGGTCCTAGGTTCAATTCTGGTCAAGGGCATGTACCTTGGTTGCAGGCACATCCCCAGTGGGGGCTGTGCAGGAGGCAGGTGATTGATGTTTCTCTCTCATCGATGTTTCAAACTCTCTATCCCTCTCCCTTCCTCTCTGAAATTAATAAAGATATATTTTTTTAAAAAAGAGAGAGAGAGACCAATAATAAACCATTAAACTTATCTAGTGCAGGAGTCAGCAAACTGTTCTGTAAAGAGCCAGGTAGTAAATATGTCAGGCTTTGAAGATCATATAATCTCAGTCATAACTGCTCAATTTTGCTGTTGCTCTTATGAAAGACAATACACAAACAAATGAGCACAGCAGTGTTCCAATAAAACTTTACTTCAAAAACAGGCTGGACTTGACCCATGAGCCAGTTTGCAGGACCCGAATCAGAGTGTATTAAGAGTTGGTATTCAGTATGTTAAAAGTTGGGAAGTGCTATAGAGAGAGAAAAAAAAAAAGTAGTACAGAATAAGGGAAATGAAAGGTTACTGTATTTAAATAAAATGACCAAAACTCAAAGAATGCTCATTGAGAAATGACTTAAAAAATGTGAAGTTAGCCAAGCTTTGGGAAAAGAAAGGAATGACCTGACATGTTTAAGGAACAGCAAAATGGCCTGTGTGGCTACAGCAGAATGACTGAGGGGGACAGCATGAAGAAAAGAGGTCAGGGAGATCATGGAAGACCAGATCAGATGGAGCCCTGTAAGAGACTTTGTCTTTTACTGGAGTGAACAAGTTCTGACAAGAAGTAATGCAATCTGATTTGCATTTTAAAAGTACTGCTCTAACTGCTATTTTGAGAGGACCATAGCTTGGCAAAATTAGAAGTGAAGAGAACAATTAGGTTATTAATCTAGACAAGACACTAGAGGTAGTCCAGATGAGGGTGGCAGTGATAATACCAGAAAGATTACCTGACAAAATGGATAGGGTGTAAGACACAGACAGGAATGGAGGATGATTCACCACACCCCTTTTTCTTTAATTCTCACCTGAGTACACATTTCCATTGATTTCTTTAGAGAGAGTAGAAGGAGGGGTACAGAGAAAGAGAAACAGACACATCATTTGGTTGCCTTCTGCACATACCCTTCTCAGGGATGGACATGAAGCCTACAATTGAGGAACCACATCCTTGACCAGAATCGAACTGAGACCCTTCAGTCTCCCAGCTGATGCTCTATCTGGCTAGGGCTCCATACATCTACACTAATAAAAGAGAAAGATGCAAATTGACCGTACCTCCAAAACAACCACCAATCAGGAGTGAGTATGCAAATTAACCTGACAAAGATGGCAGTGGTCCTGCCCCCCAGCCACTCTGGGCCTGTGGGCAGCATGCATGCAGGTGCAGAGCTGCCAGGAGGAGCAGGATGCCTGCTATGAGGGGAAAGACGGGGGGCAGAGGGAGCTACAGGAGCAGCGCTCTGGCTGGAGGGAAGACTGAAGGCTCCAGCCACAGTGAAGACTCTGGCTGGAGCGAAGACTCCGACCAGAGTGAAGACAGAAGGCGGCGCAAAGGCCTGGGTCCCAGTTGCCAGAGGAAAACCGGTGCTGGCAGCCAGGGGAAGGAAGGCCTATTGCACGAATCTTCGTGCACCAGCCCTCTGTGTGTGTGTGTGTGTGTGTGTGTGTGTGTGTGTGTGTACTGAGTGGCCGGATTATTATGACCACCTGACATTTGTAGACAAATTAGCTGTAATTTCACACTACAGTTGCTAGAGGGTCAGACCGTTATAAGTAGGGAAGCAGGTTGTTTACCACAACAGAACTGATTTTTTTCTGAAGATATGGGTAAACAATGCAATTTAACAGCCTTTGAATGTGGGATATACACTGAGTGCCCAGATTATTATGACCACCCCATCAGTACTTAGTTGGGCCACCTTTTGCCTTTAATACTGCAGCGATTCTTCTAGGCATAGACTCCCCGAGATGTTTAAGGATGATGTGAGGAATCTGACACCATGCCTGATGAATAGCACTGTCCAGTTCTGTGAGATCTGATGGTTGTGGAACCAGCTGCCTGATGGCTCTTTTAACTTCATCCCACAAATGCTCAATTGGATTGAGATCTGGTGATTGTGGGGGCCACCTAAGCAAGGTAAAGTCTCCCTCATGTTCTTGAAATGACTCCTGCACAATATGAGCACTGTGGCATGGCACATTGTCTTATTGGAAGAAGCCATCTCCATTGGGATATGCCATCAACCAGACAGGATGAACTTGATCAGCAACGATACTTAGGTATGTTGTGCTATCCAAACATTGTTCCACACAAATTAAAGGGCCCAAATCATGCCAAGAAAACATGCCTCAAACCATAACAATGCCCCCACCAGCTTGAAGGGTTGTACTCATGCATCTGGGGTGCATGCTTTCATGCTGTTTCTGTCAAATTCTCACTCTGCCATCTGCATGATACAACTGGAAACGTGATTCATCGGGCCACATAACTTTTTTACAATGCTTGATTGTCCAATCCCTGTGTTCCTATGCAAATTAGAGATGTTTTATCTTGGTAACTGCAGACAGCAAAGGTGTTCAAACAGGCCTTTGGCTTCCATATCGCATATGATGCAGTTCACGACTAATCTGCCTACAAACGTCAAGTGGTCATAATAATCTGGCCATTCAGTGTGTGTGTGTGTGTGTGTGTCCCATGTTCATAGACTGTTAAATCGCGTTGTTTATCCATATCTTCAGAAAAAAATCACTTCTACTATCATGTGTAAACAACGTGCTTCCCTATTTATAATGGTCTGTCCTTCTAGTAACTTCAATGTGAAATTATAGCAAATTTTCCTACAACCGTCAGGTGGTCATAATAATCTGGTCACTCAGTGTGTGTGTGTGTGTGTACACACACACACACACACACATATACACATATATATACACACACACATACCATACATATATATGTATATAAATGTGTGTGTGTGTGTGTGTATATAGTATATATTATATAGGATACACACACACATATATATCCTATATATCAAAAGCCCAGCAACTGAACTGCAGAACAACTAGAATGACCGGTTGACCAGTCACTATGATGTGCACTGATCACCATAGGGCAGACACTCAATTCAGGAGCTGCTCCCTGGTGATTAGTGTGCTCCCACAGTAGGAGTGCTGCTCAGCTGACTGGGATGAGCCGCGTCCCTAAAGCAGGAGCAGCTGCTTAGAGGGTGGGTTCACAGCTGCTCAGCTGATGGAGATGAGCGGTGCTCCCGTATCAGGCTGATCCCCACAAACCATGCTCCCCACCAGAGCACAAATCCTGTGCACCGAGCCTCCATATATACACACACACATGCACACACATATACATACACTAGGAGCCCGGTGCACAAAAATTTGTGCACTTGGGGTGTCCCTCAGCCTGGCATGTGCCCTCTCACAGTCTGGGACCCCTCAGGAAATGTCCACCTGCTGGCGTGCCTGGCCAGCCTGGGTGAGGGGCTGATGGCTGTTTGCAGGCTGGTCAAGCCCCCAAGTGTGAACCCTCACCCCACTGGGGTGTGGCCAGCCTGGGTGAGGGTCTGAAGGCGGTTTTCAGGCTGCCCACAGTCCATTCAGGTTTTGGGTCACTACTGGGGTGCTTGGGCAGCCTGGGTGATGGGCTGAGGGCATTTTCAGGCTTTCTGGCTGCCCATAGCTCCCATTGACTCAAAGTCCCAGCAAGGCTGGCTGGAAGCAGGTTTCTGCGGTTTATCTTTTATAATTGATACACTGTTGCTTTAAGCCCAGGCCTAGGCAGGTAACGAAGCCTCCTGTTGGCTTCAGCTCCGTAGCTTCTATAATTGAAAGAATGTTGCCTTGAGCAGAGAGAGGCCCAGCCGGCCTAGGCAGACAGTTTACTCCTGGTGCAACGAAAGCCTCTGTTTACTCCAGCTCCGTGATTGCTGGCCTCCATCTTGGCTGGGTTAATTTACATACAGCTGCTCCGATTGGCTGATGGGCATGGCTTGGGCATCCCAAAGAAATGGTCAATTTCAATATTACTCTTTTATTAGATTTGATACTACAGGCCCGGTGCACAAATATTTGTGCACTCAGGGAGTCCCTCGGCCCAGCCTGTGCTCTTTCGCAGTTTGGGAACACTCTGGGGATGCCAACCTGCTGGCTTAGGCCTGCTCCCCAGGTGATGGGGCCTAAGCTGGAAGTCAGACATCCCTCTGGCAGCCTGGGAGCCCTCGGGGGTTGTCCACTTGCCAGCTGGGAGCAGGCCTAAGCTGCAGTTGGACATCCTTAGCACTGCTGAGGAGGCAGGAGAGGCTCCCACCACCACCGTGCTGGCAGCCATCAGCCTGGCTTGTGGCTGAGCAGAGCTCCCCTTGTGGGAGTGCACTGACCACCAAAGGCAGCTCCTGCATTGAGCATCTGCCCCCCGGTGGTCAGTGTGTGTCACAGTAACCAGGCATTCCCAGTCGTTCTGCTGTTAGGGTCAATTTGCATATTATCCTTTTATTATATAGGATATATATACACACACACACAATAGATCTGCAAGTTACGTCAGAGATCCGTTCCTATGGCACACCGTAACACAATTTTGCCATAAGTCGCAATCCACCTACATAAGTACCTACGTCACTCACATTGAGCATATACACAGCAGTAATGAAGTGAAACAGTAAAAAAAATTTGAAAGAAAGATAAGAATTTCTGACATTTACTTGTGGTAAATAAATAATAAAAAACACAAAGCACATATGTACATACATCAAAATGATGGAACTTCTTTTTTATATACATAAATGGGAGATGGCAATGCGACCATGAAATTATATACATCGAGTCTGATGTAACCCGAGGATATGTGTGTGTGTGTGTACATATGCTTTTATATTTGAACAACTCATGTCTATCAACTGAGATGAGAAGCTTAGAGGTAGAATGAATGTGTGAGAGACATTAGAAAGCTCATGTTGGCGGAGAACCAAGATGGAGGCATTAGGTATGTACCTGAATGCACTGCCCCCACAACCACATTAAAAAATACAACTATAAAGCTAAACAGCAATGCTCCAGAACCAGGAGAGTGGAAGCTTTACAACTAGAAAGCAAGAGAAGGAATGCACTGAGATTGAGTAGAAGTTCTCAGTGCCAAGATCGCAGAGGTACGGACGTGCGCAAAACAGTGGTGGCAGCTGCACCTGGGTCCGCGGCTTGAAAAGGGATTACAAGCTCCGGGGTTGCACTGAACTCGTTGTGGGCTGTCTGGTAACAGGGCGGAAGACCAGAGTGGCATTCTAGCAGAGCTGTTCACAGCGATCACTGACGTGGAGCTCCAAGACTTGGGGACTTAGGGGCACGGAAATGCCAGGGCGTGGAGATCCCAAAAAGGGGAGAAGCCACGGAGACGGCTGAGGGGCAGCCATCACTGTTTGCTCTGTCCTGGTGATTCTTTGAGACCCGACTCACCCAGTTTACAACCCCACCCATGCTGTGCACCTATCTGCCTGCAGCCTAACCTATCAGACTGCAGCTGGAACAGAGAACCCCAAAAGTCCCAAACCTCAAACAACGAGAAGAAATCTACATATCTCGCTGTACCATCTCCTGGGTGGACTCACACAGCAGCTGACTTTGCACCTCCTTGGAGATACAGGAGCTGGTGTACCCAGTGGTCAGATACCAGATTTCAACTCCTCACATCCATAAAGGACACACTCAAGAGGCAGACTCAGTGAGCACCAAAGCCCCACTGAAGCAAGTTCTGCTCCATAAGGGTGTCTCCTGCACCAGCAGTTCTTCCATTATAGACACAGGGGGTCCTTGCAATCAATTGACCTGGAGGTCATTTCCACCCAGTGATACCAACAGTAATCAAGGCTTAACTACAACAAGACTGTGCACCCAGCCCTCAAAGGCGTACACCAAGTGTCCACCCCAGGTGATTGGGGAGGATGAGCCACTGGGCCCAAGAGGACACCTACCACACAAAGCCACTCTATCAACACTAGGAAGCAGCCAAAATGTGGAGACAAAGAAACAGGCCACAAATTAATGAAAAGGAGGAAAGCAAACTACTGGATATAGAGTTCAAAACCACAGTTATAAGGCTACTCAAGAATCTTCTACTAACCTCCGAAGAACTAAGTGAGACCTTCAAGGATCTTAATGAAAATACCAAAAAAAATGGAAAAGGACCAGTCAGAAATTAAGCATACACTGACTGAAATAAAAAATAATATACAGAGATCCAAGAGCAGACAAGAGGATCACAAGAACCAAGTCAAAGATTTGAAATACAAAGAAGCAAAAAAACACCCATCCTGAAAAGCAAAAAGAAAAAAGAATACAAAAATATGAAGATAGTGTAAGGCGCCTCTGGGACAACTTTAAGCGTACCAACATCAGAATTATAGGGGTGCCAGAAGAAGACAGAGAGCAAGATACTGAAAGC
>PVJC01052001.1:0-11278 GCA_004026665.1 Murina feae
AAGCACCAGGTCCTCAGTTATAAAATGGGAGTAATAATCACCTATTTATTTCATAGGGTTGTTAAAAGGATGAGTTTGTGTTCATAAAATATTTGGAAGAATACTTGGCACATAGTAATCAGTCAATAAAAGCTATTTGTATTACTTTATTATTGTTATTTTCATTATTAAATACTTTGGATTTAAAATTGAATTGAGTCCTACTTTGTGCTTTCAAGTAAGGGCATCAAAATCGTTTTCAGAAACCTATTTATTATTTTAATTAAAAAATGTTAGGAGAAAGACCAAGAGGAACATGATGTTTAGAGTCTTAAAGAATTGTATTCACATCTCCGGTTTTGTATGTAAAGCTGGGCTCTCAGCTTCTTTCATTAGGGAAGACATGGACCTGGTAAGAGAGCTGGGCTCCCCCTAAAAGGCTAGTTCAGCCAGTTTCATCAAACAACTGGTCAGTTCTGTGGAACAATGGTCCATCCTGAGGGTCATCCTTAGCAGAGCCAAGCTGCCTGCAGTGTCGGCACAAACAACCACTGCAAGAGAAGCTACACATCCCCCTCAAAGCTGGCTGTTGAGTTATAATTCATTTGAAGTTTATGAAGAATTTTGATGTTGACTGTTTTCATCTCATAATAAAACCAGCCTCAGATTGGTGAAGTCATTCCAGACATAAAGGCCACAAACAACTGTTCAGATGAAGCCTCACCCTGAAGCATTCTTTTCTTTCTCACAGCCCAACCAGTGTGATATTATTAATTTCGGTTTTCTTTCGATCCAGCTTTTTTCTCAAAGAAGGCATGGGAACTTTAAGGCCCTTCTCTGTCACCATTTCTGGATGTGCTGTTCAGTTATCTTGAGGAGAGGAGGGAAGAAATGAAGGCCTGAATGGCATATGGCTGGGCAAGGATGGCTCTGATGCAACCTCCTGCGTTTACTCTGAGGAGAGCTACACTCTCTACTCTCTATAAATAATGAGTTTGATTCTTTACAAAATGACAGTAAACTTTTTAATGGAACGCCAGTGACAAAAAGAACAATCATAGGGATCTGAGTATAGGGCAGCATGAACACTTCAATGCATTCCCTATATTCTAGGGCCTCATACCAATAATTAATTAGTAATCCTGTCATAAAATAGATTTTTTAAAACATTTTTAAATGAATGATTTCAGTCATGCAGAAAATTACAGAGAATAGCATAATGAACATCTGTATACCCACTGCTTAGATTTACTGTGTCAATATCTTGCCCAGGTTTTTATTTTTCAAATTGTGAAGTAATTAAAATATAATGAAAAGTAGAAGAAAGAGATTTAAGAAATAGCTTTTCAAATAAAATATGTAAAGTTTTTGGAACAGTGCCTGGACCACAGAAACATTAAATGAGCTACTATATTTGTTGCTATCACTTACACCAAGTTTTATTAGATTTTTAAAAATTGTTTTATTGCCTTGACTGGACTTGCTCAGTGGATAGAGCGTCAGCCTGCGGACTGAAGGGTCCCAGGTTCAATTCCCGTCAAGGGCACGTACCTTGGTTGTAAGCACATCCTCAGTAGGGGGTGTGCAAGAGGCAGCTGATGAATGTTTCTCTCTCATCGATGTTTCTAACTATATCTCTCCTTTCCTCTCTGTAAAAAATCAATAAAATATATTTAAAATTTTGTTTTATTATTTTTTTCTTTATTAAGGTATTACATATCTGTCCTTATCCCCTATTGCCCCCCACCCTCGACTCATGCCCTCACCCCCCTAGTGTCTGTGTCCATTGGTTATGCTTTATGCATGCATACAAGTCTTTTGGTTGATCTCTCTCCCTTCCCCCCACCCTCCCCTACCTTCCCTCTGAGGTTTGATGGTCTGATCAATGTTTCTCTGTCTCTGGATCTGTTTCTGTTCATCAGTTTATGTTGTTCATTATATTCCACAAATGAGTGAGATCATGTGATATTTATCTTTCTCTGACTGACTTATTTCACTTAGCATAATGTTCTCCATGCCCATCCATGCTGTTGCAAATGGTAGGAGTTCCTTCATTTTTATAGCAGCGTAGTATTCCATTGTGTAGATGTACCACTGTTTTTTAATCCACTCATCTGCTGATGGGCACTTAGACTGTTTCCAAATCTTAGCTATGGTAAATTGTGCTGCTATGAACATAGGGGTGCATATATCTTTCTGATGGGTGTTTCTAGTTTCTTGGAATATATTCCTAGAAGTGGGATTACTGGGTCAAATGGGAGTTGCATTTTTAGTTTTTTGAGAAAACTGCATACTGTTCTTCACAGTGGCTGAACCAGTCTGCATTCCCACCAGCAGTGCAAGAGGGTTCCTTTTTCTTCACATCCTCACCAGTTTGTTGATGACAGCTATTCTTACAGGTGTGAGATGGTATCTCATTGCCATTTTGATTTGCATCTCTCAGATGATTAGTGACTTTTAGCATGTTTTCATATATCTCTTGGCCTTCTGAATGTCCTCTTTTGCCCATTTTTTGATTGGATTGTTTATCTTCCTTTTGTTAAGTTGTATGAGTTCCCTGTAAATGTAGGAGATTAAACCCTTATCGGAGATAACATTGGCAAATATATTCTTCCATACAGTGGGCTTTTTTGTTGTTTTGTTGGTGGTTTCTTTTGCTGTGCAAAAGCTTTTTATTTTGATGTAGTCTCATTTGTTTATTTTCTCTTTAGTTCCCATTGCTCTAGGAGTGGTATCGGTGAAGACGTTGCTTTGGCATATGTCTGAGATTTTTCTGCCTGCGGATTCTTCCCTAAGATTTTTATGGTTTCACGTCTTACGTTTAAGTCCTTTATCCATTTTGAGTTTATATTTGTGTATGGTGAAAGTTGGTGGTCTACTTTCATTTTTTGCATGTATTTGTCCAATTTTCCCAATACCATTTATTGAAGAGATTGTCTTGACTCCATTGTATGCTCTTGCCTCCTTTGTAAATATTAATTGAGCATAGCAGTTTGGATCGATTTCTGGGTTTTCTATTCTATTCCATTGGTCTATTTGTCTGTGCCTTTACCAGGAAGTTTTGAGTACAGTGGCTTCGTAACATAGCTTGATATCTGATATTGAGATCTCTCCTACTTTGTTCTTCTTTCTCAGGATTGCTGCAGCTATTCAGGGTCTTTCAAAAAACGAAGATACCTAGAAATAAACTTAACTAAAGAAACTATAGGACAGTGAAAAAAAAGAGATAGAGGAAGACATAAACAGATGGAAGAAAATACCGTGTTCATGGATTGGTAGAATCAACATCATTAAAATGTCCATACTACCCAAAGCAATCTATAGATTCAATGCAATCACCATTAAAATACCAATGGCATATTTCAAAGACCTAAAAGGAACTCTCCAAAAGTTTTTTTAGATTTTAACATTTTGCCATAATTGTCTCAGATTTTTTAAAGTAATAAAAGTACCGAGATACTCAATGTTCCCTGTTTATCTCTCCTTGATATTTTTATCTTCTTCCCTCCATCATTCCCTTTACTACCCTCTCTCACTCCTTTACTTACTAATTCTCTCATTCCCACCCTTTGCTAGGAAAACTACTGCCTGAATTTGATGTTGATTATTCTAGTTTTTATATGTTTGCATCATATTGTGTGGATTATATTCCCAAGTAATATTTAGTGCAGTCTTCTTTATAAATATACTAGGGGCCTGGTGCACAAAAATTTGTGCACTTGGGAGGTCCCTCAGCCTGGCCTGTGCCCTCTCACAGTCTAGGACCCCTCTGGGGATATCCACCTTCTGGCGTGCCTGACCAGCCTGGGTGAGGGGCTGATGCCTGTTTGCAGGCTGGCCAAGCCCCCTAGTGGAGACCCTGACCCCATTGGGGTGTGGCCAGCCTGGGTGAGGAGCTGAGGGGCATTTTCAGGAGCTCCACAGTCCCTTCAGCTTTTGAGTCCCTACTGGGGTACCTGGCCAGCCTGGGTGAGGGGCTGATGGCTGTTTGCAGGCTGGCCAAGCCCCCCAGTAATGTTCCTCACCCTTTTGGGTTGTGGCCAGCGTGGGTGATGGGCTGAGGGGCGCTTTCAGGCTTTCAGGCTGCCCACAGTCACTTGAGGTTTTGGGTCCCTTTTCCACCATCTTCCTTGATTACTTCTGTGGCAAGCGCTGGAGCATACTTCATTCTTGGCAACTGAGCAGCTTTACCAGGCTGCTTCCTCCCTATAGAAAGCTGAGGTTTGTGGGGTTTTTCCATCTCAATGACATTTTTCTCAAGGTGACTCTCTCATAGAATTTTGTGCTTTATAAAATGTAAATTATTCTAGTCAATTTCATATATTGGAAGCCATACCCACAATTCTTTTAGAGACTTGCCCTCTTTTCTCCAGTCTTACTTACAGAGTGTTTGGGCATATCAGGCTCTGTGGGATTATGTCCTTAATCTTTCAAGGACTTGTGTTTGGTGGAGAGGAACTTCTGTCAGACATCTTAACAAAGGGTCTAACAGCCAAAATGTTAATATGGCCTTTACCTTGAAACCATGTCTCTTAGTTTTTAAAAATAGTCTATTGTTAGTTAAAATTATCCATATAGTTTGCCAATTTTTACACTATTTTTTGTATTATGTGGTTTCTTTGGTTTCATTTTTCTTCTTGCTTACATTTAACCTTCAATAGTACTTTTAGTGAGGACTATAGGTGGTAAACTCTTGGCTTTGTATAAATAAAAATGTTTTTATTTTCATGCCATTATTTTGCTTTTGCTCTTAAGTGACATTTCCTTTAGATACACAATTCTAGATTGCCAATTATTTTCCTTCTGTGTTTCAAAGCTATAGTTCTACTGCACTTTGGCATCTATCATTGCCAACAAAAAAATCCATTATATGTCTGAAGGCTAGCTCTTTATAGATAATCTGCCTTTTCCTCTTTGCTAATATCTAAGGTTTTCCTATGCCCTTGATGTTGTAGTTTGATAGCAATACACTGTGATGTGGATTTATTTTTGTCCACCTTGGTACTTTGAGTGTACAATCAATCCAAAGATTCATACTTCTTTTTAATTCTGAAAAAAAAAACACTCAGCTATTACCTCTTCAAGTATTACTTCACATTTATTTATTTTATTTCTTTTGGAAGATTTAGGACATACATACTGGGGTCTCTATACTTCTTTAATGATTACTCATATTTTTTCATCTTTTTGTTTCCTCTTTATTCTTAGTTATGTCCTTAGTACTAATTTACTATAAGTCACAGTCTGAAGTCTATTTTACCGAGTGCTTTTAAATAAATGGCTATACTTTCTCATTCCAAGATTTCTCTTTAGTGCTTTCCTTAGTTACCTCTTCTTATTGACTTCCTATCACTTTTTGATTCATAAACTTTTGATCATTTTAAAAGACTAGGGGCCCGGTGCACAAAAATTTGTGCACTCGGGGGGTGGGGGTCCCTCAGCCTGTGCCCTCTTGCAGTCTGGGACACCTCGGGGGGGGGGATGTCCACCTGCTGTCATGCCTGGCCAGCCTGGGTGAGGGGCTGAGAGCCATTTTCAGGCTGCCCTCAACCCCTTCATGGTTCGTGCACTGAGGGGTGGGAAGGCTGGTGAGTGCAGGCCTGGACGTTTCCCACCGGAGGGCCCACAATTGCACACGCCTGGTGGGCCCACACCACTGAGGGGACACACCTGGCGCAGAGCTGGGTGGCAAGCCAGGAGCGGACACTGGTGCAGAATCCCTTGATGGGGCCCTGCTGCTGAGCAAACACCCAGGGTGGAGCTGGGCAGTGAACTGGCTTCAGATTCTCCCCACTGTGCAGCAGATGCTCCCACATGCCCTGTGGAGGCCCCTGGGGGGCGGATGAAGGTAGCGGACCCTGGACGAGTGTTCCTGGACACCCTGAGGAGGCCCCCAGGGCAGAACCAGGCAGTGGACCCAGGACAGGTGTTCCTGGATGTCCCGCAGAGGCCCCCGGGGGGCAAAGCTAGGCAGCAGACCCAGGACGGCTGCTCCTGCACACCCTGCAGAGGCCCCGTGCTCCTGCATGCCCCAGGGAGGCCCCCAGGGAGTGGAGCCAGGCAGTGGACCCGGGACAGGCACTCCTGGACGCCCCAAGGAGGCCCCAGGCCAGACCCCCCCCTCCCACTGAGCTGACACACCTGGCACAGCTATGCCGGCCAGCCGTGGAGGCTCCCAGTGCAGAGCCGCCCTGCCAGCCTCCATCTTGGCTGGATTAATTTGCATACAGCCACTCTGATTGGCTGGTGGGTGTGGCTGTGAGCAGAGGCTCAGCCAGTCTAGGCAGGCAGTTAAAACAGAAGCCTTTGGTTTGCTCTAGCTCCATGGCTGTTGGCCTCCATCTTGGCTGGGTTAATTTGCATACAGCCGCTCTGATTGGATGGTGGTAACGGTCAATTTGCATGTTTCTCTTTTATTATATTAGATAGTACTGTCACTAAATATCCAGAGTACTCTATATACTTACTTTAAAATCTTTGTCAAGCTGTTACATCAAATTAATTTCAATCAAAGTAAATTAATATTCTGATGGTCCCCTTTAAATTTTGTTTGTTGCTTTCTTAAAACTAATTTTGTTAAGTGTTGCAGGATTTTGCTGTTAGTGTAATTTTGAGAGGACATTTGGTAGATGTCTTTTTACTGCTGGTTAAACACCAGAGGGGAGACAGAAAGTAAGTTATTGCTGAGGACATCACTATCCTTATGTAGAGATTCTGCAATTGCCTTCCTTCACTTATCCCTTGGGCTTGCCATAATGACACGTGGGGGGCATTGTGAGGATATCTCCAGGTGTGGATTGTGTGGAGAACTCAGGCCCAGCCAACAAAGCAGTTGGCACCTTGTTTAATGTCTGAATTTTTTCCATATTTTTCAGCATGATGGCCTATATAACCCACTAAGAGCTTCAGCCCCAAGTTGGTAAAATATTTTTTCCACCTTCTTTTATGAGGATACAGTGCTTTTACCAAATTTTTTAAGACTTTGATTACTTGATTTCTACTAATTGCAGAGAAAAACTATTATCTCATTCCTGAACTACTGCAAAATCCCCATAATTAGCTGACCTTAAACTCTTACCCCACTGTAATTCATTTTCTCAGAAAAAGTAAAATTGTTTTTTGAAGAAATAGTTTTAAAAGCAATGTGATATTTGCAAATAATTAAAGATGAAACAGTATCAAAAGCTATACAACTGAAGCCGACATTCTCCAGCCCTATTTCTCTTCTCCCTCATTCGTATCTACCATGTTCAACATGACAGCCACTGCCTATGGGTGACTATTAAGCACTAAATATATGGCTAGCGCAACTTATCAGCCCTAATCTGCTTTTCACTCTTAGGCTTCCCTCCATATTGGGGGAAGGGGGGAGAGGGGGTTCTTAACAGCATATTTGGACAATTTTACAATACTCAGGTCATGCTTCACAGAAAGAGCATCTAAGTGTGCCCTGAGGAAGAAAACTAGTAAGGGATAGGGTTTAACTCTGGTTCCACTCTGCTTCTAGAGTTTGTCTCTCTCTCTCCTTTTATAAACTCACTAGAGGCCCGGTGCACGAAATTTGCGCATGGGGGGGGGCGAGGGTTAGCGGGAGGGGGGTGTCCCTCAGCCCTCTCCAATCCAGGACCCTTCAGGGGATCTCTGAGTCACAATCCAGGACTGCTGGCTCATAACCACTCCCCTGCCTGCCAGCCTGATCACTTCCTAACTGCTCCCCTAGCAGCCTGATTAACGCCTAACTGCTCCCCTGCTGTCCCAATTGCCCCCAACTGCCCTCCCCTGCTGGCCTGATTGTCCCCAACTGCCCTCCCCTAAAGGCCTAATCACCTCCAACTTCCTTCCCCTGCTGCCCATCTTGTGAGAACATGGGAAAAGCCATCTTGTGATGATGTGGGGGTGGCCATCTTGTGATGACATGAGGGCATGAGGGTCAATTTGCATATTACCTCTTTATTATATAGGATTAGCTTTTTGATAGATCTGAGAAATTCCCAGAGAAAAACCATGGTTTCTGATGAGGGCAAAAGACCATATTATAGATGCGTAAAGGGCATAGTATAGTTTTTGGCATTGTAGTGGGCAGAACATTGTCCCCTTCAAATTCATGTCTACGTGGAACTTCAGAATGTAACCTTATTTTGAAACAGGGTCTTTGCAAATGTCATTAAGGGTGAAGATGAGATTATATTGGATTAGGGTGGTCGCTAAATCTAATGACTTGTCTCCTTATAAGAAGAGAAGATAGAGATACACACAGAGAAGGCCTTGTGAATGAAGCCAGAGGCAGAGATTAGAATGATACAGCTATAAGAAACACCAAGGATTTCAGAGAGCCACTAAAACCTAAGAAGAGGCAAGGAAGGATTGTTTTCTAGAACCTGCAGAGGGAGCATAGTGCTGCCTATAACCTGATTTCAGACTTGTAGCCTCCAGAATGCTTGAAGAACACATTACTGTTGTAAGTTTGTGGTAATTTGTTATAGGAAACTATCAGAATCATCGAACTCCCTCCTCTGGAGTTCCCCATGCTACTTTAACCCAACTTTCCACCTGCTTCTCCAACCACCCTTCATTCTCTTCTGTCATCATTTTCCTGTCTATAGTTTAAATTATGACCTCCCCAGAATTCTGTCCTGAGCCATTTTTTTGTTTTACATTCCCTATGAAGTATTATCCAATTTTATGGTTTTAACTTCACTTCTCTGCTAATAACTCAAAAACATAAAGCTCCAGTCAGACTTCTCTCTTGAGTTTACTTTTCATGTCCTACTAGATATAAAAACTGATGTCAAAAGGCACATGTTCAAAGCTGAACTCATTTTTTTCAATCTTCATCCAAGTATATGCCTACTGATCTTAGAGGAAGTGGGGGGCAGGAGGAGAGAGAGAGAGAGAGAGAGAGAGACAGAAGAAAATATCAATGTGAGGGATAAATTTGGATTGGCTGCCTCTCATCTCACCCCAACCAGGGATGGAATCCACAACCTAGGTATATTCCCTGACTGGGAATCGAACCCATAACCTTTCAGTGCACAGAACAACACTCCAACCAACTGAACCACACTGGTCAGGGCTGAACTGACTTTTAAACCCCCTTCTCATACTTTTTTCCCCTCTTTCATCTCTCTTTCTCTCCTTCTCTATTCCTTATTGATTTTCATGTTCTATATTTGACCTAGTGACAAAAGCCAAAAACCTTCAGTTTTCCATGAAGCCCTCCTTGGCCTTACTGCCAACTGCTAATGTTTAAGGAAGCCCTGCTTGTTTTATTACTTTAAGTTCTCCTGAAATCAGCTATTTTCCCATACCAGATTTATATCAGGTTTTATTCTTATCTGTTGGGATACTTTCCTAACTACCAATCTCACTGGTCTTTAAACCATCCTATAATACTGCAGCTATCACACTATCTCTCACATTCAACTATGACAGCATCACTCTCCTGCTTGAAATTATTCAGGGGTTCTCAATTGCCAAAAGGTACAAACTCCTTAGAATACCCCGGCCACATTCATATCCCATTATTTCCCCAAGCTCCCAGCCTGGGCTTCAGATATACTGAATAACCTGCCATTTTCTAAATGTATGCTGTACTTTCAGAAGTTCCCATGCCTCTGTCCATTCTGTTCTATCTTTTAAAAATGCCCCTTCTCTTTCTCATATATATATATATGGCTCACTGGGCCACTGTTGATGTCTTCCATAAGGCTTCTCTGAATCTCCAATCTATTTAAATACCCTTCCCCTAGGTTACCACAGCTCCCAGCACAAGCACCTATCTCCTTCCTCATTACTGATCATTTTCACCTAGACGTCTCACTGGACAGTAGGTTCCTGAGATAGGGACAGCGCTAAGTTTGTAGCCAATACATATTTTAGAAATAATGAAAAGTAAAGCATATACACTATAAGATTTAACAAATATACGGTAGCCTACTTATGTCAATGGATTTCTTAAAATGTGAGTTAAAATGAAGCAGCTATCATCAAACTCGCTGTGACTGGGACAAACACTGATAAGAGATGATATTTGAAGAAGGCCCCAAAGAAACAATTGCACTTACATAATGGTTCATGATATTCCGGAGAAAATACAAAGCACGTACAAATTTGGCATTGGCTTCAATAAGTTGATGGATTTAAACAGCAATTTGGCAGAGAGCTTCTTTACCTTGAGACCAGTGGTTTTGACTAGTCCCCCTAAAGTACCAGACTGGCATGGCCTAATGCAGTTGCTCAGTGCACGAAAGGAAGTGTTGTCCCTCAAATACTGCTGGTTATGGAAGATGTCTGAAAACATAAATTAAGAAAACTATCTCCCCAGTAACCTGGACAATGTTCCGATGAGTCGGAATCCTCTAGCTCATGGTTTCTACTAAACAGGAAGGTGTATGGGACATTTCAATTACTTCTTAGCAAAGTTAAATTGCTTCATCCACGAACCACGGGAAATGGATGCCAACTACTATCATCTCAGAAAAAGACTTGAGAATTTCCTCTTGTGGTTTAATCAGGATCTCAAAATCGCACTGGGGCAGGTTCAAGCATCCAATTTCATATTTCACTTTCTACAGTAAGCCTCAAATGGAGCAACATTTAAATTTTCTTGGACAAAACTTACCCAAATATTTAGCTGTTTGCTGTTGTTTCTCTTAAAAAATAAATTGCATGTGGGAACAAACCTGTCAAAAGGATTCTATTGGATGGTCTATCACATGACTTTGAAAGATGGATGTCGTTAAAAATATGAAATTGTTCTGGGCTCATCTCAAGAAACCATATGATTAAATTATACTTATTTTTACTTAATGCAGAGTCCTTTTGCTTGAACAAAGTTATAGCAAGATTCCGAATATTTAAGGTACAAATAAAGAAAAAAGTAATTGTTATACAATTTGTATTTTATGTAAGATAGAATCAAAGAACTGCATGTTAAATTACTAAAAGAAGCTGGTAGGATTGAAATAAGTAAATCCTCCATGTATACACTTTATAAGTATTTGCATGAATGGACTGAGCAATAGCAGATGGACATAACTTTCAACAAGAAGCCAGGCTGAGGAGTAAAGCAAAAAAAAAAAAAAAAAAAAAATTTCCTTTTCCTTTCAACCTTTTTTTTCCTCCTGGAAAACAGCTGGCTTGTGTGTGTTTTTCAAGACCACATTCAGATAACCTGTATAAGGATTTAGTCAATAGTTCTCACTCTTACTATAAATATTAGGATCCATAAGAATTTAGTCTGCTCCCTTAGCCAACTTAGTAAGTCATCTTCATCCTTGATTTCCTATAAGCACAGCTG
>PVJC01052002.1:0-11416 GCA_004026665.1 Murina feae
CCCCTTCATTTGTACCCCAGCTGGTGTGGTTCAGTGGTTGAGCGTTAACCCATGAATCTGGAGGTCACGGTCTGATTCTTGGTTAGGGCACATGCCTGGCTTGCAGGCTCATTCCTCGGTGTGGGATGTGCATGAGACAGCCGATCAGTGATGTTTCTGTCTTTCTATCCCTCTCCCTCTCTCTGAAATCAATAAAAATAAGCTATTTACTTTTTCGTATTGATTTGTAGTTCTTTCTGTATTCTGGGTACAGTCTTGTTAGATATGTCTGTTACAAGTATCTTCTACTTTATAGTTAGCTCTTTTGGCATCCCAGAGGGATCCCTTACAACTTAGTATTTTCTGAAGTTGGTATGTTTTATATCTTAAGTGAATATTTAATGTAGGAGGGATTACCCCCCGCCCTTGGAAATGGTTTTTATATTGATGGTATATTTTACAATTGCTGATGTCATAGAATTGAGGAAATATATCAAAGTCTGATGATTTCAAAGCATTCTTGATGTGTTTGTATGATATATATCTAAATTGAATTTTTACTCTTTTTATTCTGTCATTTCTAAACATATTTAATACAGTTATATCAGGATTCTATAGTTGGAAAAACATGACTTTTTTTGGCATGTACTTTGAATTCTGGAGTGTCAAAATATATTTGTGTTTGAGAAATTGAAAAACTGCTACTAGAATTATTCTGCTTTGAAGAGAAAAGACTATATAATATTTAGTTTTGAAATGAACTTTTTTGGATTACTAAATATGATTTTCTGTATGCTGATTTTCCTTTGCATCTCATTCTGTTATTTTATCGTAGAGAAAGGCAAGAAGGAAGGAACAAATTTAATCGGAAAACTATTGAAATTATTGATTGATTAATTCTAGCTCGTTCTCACTTTCCTTCTTGTCCTTTCACATGAAATTTCCAAGTCGAAGTTAACTTTTTTATCTTGGTGTAGGTTTATATTATCTGCCTTTGGGTTTTTCTTCATTTGAAAGAAGAACAAGACTGCAGCAAATAAAAATGTATTCCATAGGTACATTCTATATGTGTGTATATAATCTTTAATCTTCAAAAGGATGCTTCAGGATTAGTTTTATGTCCGTTTATGGATGTGGAAACAATGACTCAGAGTGGTTGAGTAACTTGTTTAAAGTACAACAAGTAAGTGGAAGAGCCAGTCTGATTCCAAAATTAGAGTTTAGTGTTAGGGGCAGGAAGGTATGGTGAGGTATGCTGCCCAAACACTGAACTTTTCTGTTCCATTTCAGGGTTTTCCAGAATACAGTATGGACATTTAAGTCACACTTGTATATCATTTATAGTTTATAAAGCATTTCTCATACATTTTTGATTTTCACAATACTGTTATGATTAGGTGTAGGATAAGTAAGGCAGGTTGGTCTTTTTACCCCCCACCTTGGTATTTTATTGATGAAAAACTGTAAGAGTAGGCTAAATTGCCTGAGACATACTACTGGTACATGGTGGACCAAGGATTTGAACCTAGGCCTTCTAGCTGAAGCCTTCTGTTCTTTCTGTTTATTGTAATGCTGGAGTAAGAGGTTGAACTATTTTGGAAACAGTAAGCAATCTATAATTGTCAGGTAAATAAGTACTTATAAAATAAAAGCATAACTGAAAACATTTGTGAATTTTGAATATTATTCATATACTATAAATACTGACAAAGGAGTTGGTATTTTTGAATTAGATTAGTCCTAGAATTGGAATTGGGCCTAACAAACTCAGCACTTCTGGAGAAGCTTTGTTTCAGTATTGGGCCAACAGAGTTCTGTGAAAGGTACTGCTTGCTCTAGGGACTAGGTGTGTATGTGGCAGGAGATGAAACAAACATCTCTAGAGTTTATCTTCTAGTTGGAGGAGACAGACTGTACATAAGATAAATAAGTAAAATAGTATGTTTGATAGGGGGAGTGCTATAATTGCATATAGAATTATAAATTAGATAAAGCAGAGCTAGTGCATTAGCAATATTACAGGATGAGAGAAATTACCAACTTAAAATAGTATGGAAGGGAATACTTCATTAAGATGACATTTGAGCCCTAACCGGTTTGGCTCAGTGGATAGAGCGTCGGCCTCTGGACTGAAGGGTCCCAGGTTCGATTCCAGTCAGGGGCATGTACCTTGGTTGTGGGCACATCCCCGGTGGGGAGTGTGCAGGAGACAACTGATTGATGTTTCTCTCTCATTGATGTTTCTAACTCTCTATCCCTCTCCCTTCTTCTCTGTAAAAATCAATAAAATATATTAAAAAAAAAAAAAAAAAGATGACATTTGAACGAAGACTTGAAGTAGTTGAAAGTACAGGCTTGCATTCTAGATAATTTTAAGGGCTAGATAATTTTAGGCCACAGCAAATTCAAAGGTCCTAAGACTGGAGCAGGTCTGAGTATTTGAAAAACTGCAAGTAGGCCATTGAAGTTGGAATGAAGTGACTTGGGGCAGAGCAGTGTGATATGACATGCCTGGAGCAGATACATAAAGCTGTGGTCAGATGATACTGGGTCTTGACCATTGTAAGGAATTTTACTTGAGTGAGATTTTGAGCAGTTGACGACATGCTCTCATTTAGACTTACTAGGATCTCTTGACTGCTATGTTGAGAGTAGACTACAGTTGGGGAGTGGTGAGGGCAGTGGCAAGGGCAGAACCAGGGAGACCAGTTAAAAAGAAAGCAGTAATCCTAGTGAGAGATGACATTGCCGATAGCAGTGGGAGTAGGTCAGAAATGGATATAGTCTGAAGGTAGAACTGAAAGCATCTGTTGCCAAACTTCAAGTGGGGTGTGAGAAAATGGAGGAGTCTTGGGTATTTCTTTTTTTTTTTTTTAATATATTTTTATTGATTTTTTACAGAGAGGAAGGGGGAGAGATAGAGTTAGAAACATTGATGAGGGAGAAACATCGATCAGCTGCCTCCTGCACACTCCCCACTGGGGATGTGCCCGCAACCAAGGTACATGCCCATGACTGGAATCGAACCTGGGACCTTTGAGTCCGCAGGCTGACGCTCTATCCACTGAATCAAATCGATCAGGGCACTTGGGTATTTCTTAAGGTTTATCCCTGAGCAGTTATAATAATGGAGTTGATATTATCTGAGGAAAGGTTTAAGAGAAACACATTTGGAGAGAGAAGGTTAGGGAGTTCAATTTTGTTTCTTCTTACGTTTGAGATGTTTACCATGTCACCTGTGTGCCTGCATTTAGAGTTTAGGGGAAAGGCCTAGACTGGAGATGTAAATTAAATTATTATTATATAGGTGATATTTAAAGCCAAGTGTCTGGATAAAATCACCATAGGAATGAGAGTAGCTAGAAAAAAGAGGTTCAGAGACTGGGCCTTCAAACATTTCCAGCTTGAAGAGCTCGGGGAGGTGAGGCTGATCATGCAAGGAAGACATTAAGTATCTCATGAGTAGGAGAATGAGATGTCCTGGGATCCAAGAAAAGAAAACGCTTCAAGGCATCACAACACAATTTATATAGATTTGTTGGGGCCTTTTCCCTTGCCAAACACATTTATGTCTGGTTTAAGCCACTCTGGTCTTCGCCATCTCTCATGTAATGGCCCTTGGTTCCTAACCAGTTGCTTACTAGTAGTTTCTATTCTGTTCTTTACATGGCAGCCTAAGGAATGCTTAACAATGTAAATAAGATAATATTCTTTTTTCAAAAACCTCCCATCGTACTTAGAATTTATTCAAAGTCCTTACCAAGACTTAGCAGGTCATACATGCTCTGACCTCTGTTTAACTTTCTGATTTCACCTTCTACAACTTACCCTTTACTTTATTCTGTCCCAGTCATTCTGGCCCCCTTGCTGTTCTCTAAATATGTCAAGCTTATTCCTGCTTTAGTACTTATTTTTTAAAATAGATTTTTTGAATAGTTTATTGATTTTTTTTTAGAGAGAAAGGGGGAGGGCAATAGAGAATCATTGATCAGCAGCCTCCTGCACGCTCCTTCTGTGGTTTCATCTTAAAGCACTGGCATGTGCCTTGCCTGACTGAAATCGAACTGTGACCCCCTGGTTCATGGGTCAACAGTCAACCACTGAGCCACACCAGCTGGGCTGTCTTATGACTTTTGCATTGTACTTCATAAGATTGACTAATTCTGGCTGGGTAGGCAAGGGAAGGATATTTTTATTGAGTCCTTTATTTTGATAG
Organism: Murina feae; assembly: GCA_004026665.1. NCBI lineage: Eukaryota > Metazoa > Chordata > Mammalia > Chiroptera > Vespertilionidae > Murina > Murina feae. The sequence goes on from PVJC01052002.1 coordinate 4,196, forward strand.
TCACATTTAGGAGGAGAAATAGGAAGTGGTGTTGGAAAATGGGAAATAGGAAAATGGGTTGGCATGGCTCTTCCCATGAGAGATAGTAGTCCTTGGAGAGAAGCCTTTTTGAAAAGGGTTTAAGTTCAGGAAATGTTGCAGCTGGTTTTCTTCTTTGGGTCCAGACAACTAAAATAGACTTGTTTTATGGCACATTATGTGGTCTACCTTGCTGGGTGTTTGAAAATAATGTATGTTTAAATGTCAATTAGGCTAAGTTGTGTTACTGTATTTAAAGCTTCTACATTCCTGTTGATTGTCCATTTATTGTTTCTGTCAATTCCTGAGAACAGTGTTGAAATTTTTAAATATAATTCTGAAATTGTCTTTTTTCTTTTAGCTTTGTTAATTTGTTGTTTCATGTTGTGTTTTTTTTAAATTTCAGAAAGGAATCAATAAAAGGGATAGAGAGATAGAAACATCAGTGATGAGAGAGAATCATTGGTTGGCTGCCTCCTGCATGCCCCATACTGGGGATCGAGCCTTTAGTCTGCTGGCCAGCGCTCCATTCACTGAGCCAAACCAGCTAGGGCCATTTCCTGTATTTTGGATGTCTAGTATTTGATATGCATGTTTTGGATTACGGTTTTTTGTTGTTGTTTTTTTTAATGAATTGGCTATCATTACCTATGCACCTTTTTATTTCTGGTAATATTTCTTGTTCTGAAGTGTTTTTTAATATTAATAAAGCCAATCTAGCTTTCTTTTTTAATACATCTTCATTGATCTCAGAGAAGATGAGAGAGGGAAAGAGAGATAGAAACATTTATGTGAGAGAGACACATTGGTTGGTTGCCTCCTGCACACACCCCAACCAGGGCCAGGAATCAAGCCTGCAACCAAGTTATGTGCCCTCAACCAGAACCGAACCTAGGACCTTCAGCCTGCAGGCTGATGCTGTATCTACTGAGCCAAACCGGCCAGGGCCAATATAGCTTTCTTATGGTTAACATTTACATGGTAAATACTTTTTCATCTGTGTCAGGGCTCACAGAGACCACCTTGCTGTTTGATGTCTGGCTTATTTCACTTAACATGTTTGCAAGGATGAATGTATCAGAATTTTTTTTTTTAAGCCTGAATAATACCAATGTATGTTTGCACCATATATTATTTATTTTACCTGTTGATGGACATTTTGAGTTGTTTCCACCTTTGGGCTTTAGTATTGATACAGCTATGAATATTGATATACAAGTATCTGCTTGAGTCCCTGCTATCAGTTCTTTTGGGTGTCTATCTAGGAGTTGAATTGCTGGGTCTTACAATAATTTATATTTAACTTTTTGAGGAGCCATCAAACTGATTGCCACAGCAGCTGGACCATTTTACATTTCTACCAACAATGCATGAGGGTTCAACTTTCTTCACATCCTTACCAACATTTATTTATTTTGATAATAATCATTCTGAGTATGAGGTTATATCATTATGGCTTTGATTTGCATTTCTGTAATGAGTAATGATGTTGAACATCTTTTCACATGCTTATTGGCCGTTAGTATATCATCTAAACAGAAATGTCTATCCTTTGTCCATTTTTGAATTGGATTGTGTTTCTGTTACTGAGTTGTAAGAATTCTTTATATATTCTGGAACATAATCCCTTAACAGGTATATGAATTGCCCGTCTTTTCTCCCATTTCTACAGATTGTCTTTTTATTTCTGCGTAATACTTACATGTACGAAAGTTTTTAATTTTGATGAAATTCAGTTATATTTGTTTTTTACTCATGCTTTGGTGTTATATCTAAAAAAACCCACAACCATTGTTAAATCCAAGATAATGGAGATTTGCTTCTGTATTTTCTTTTGAGAGTTTTATTATTTTAGTATTTATATTTAGGTAGTTGATCCATTCTGGGTTAGTTTTGTATATGGGGTGGGTTGGGGTTCAACATGATTCTTTTGCATGTGGATATCCAATTGTCTCAGCACCATTTGTTGAAGAGACTGTTCTTTCCCCATTGACTGTTCAAATCAATTGGACATAAATGATTGGATTTATTTCTGGACTCTCAGTTCTATTCCTACCTGTCTGTTTATCCTATACCTGTACAACACAGTTTGATAACTATTGTTTTGTTTTGTTTTTTTACCCCATTTTTGAAAGGTAGTTTGGTAGGTATTGAATTTAGTGGGTATGTTGACATTTTTGTGTTTGTTTTTTTTAACACTTTCTAAATGTTCTATTGTATTTTGGCTTGTACAGCTTTTGAAAATTCTGTGGTTTTTAAATATTAGTTCTCTTGAATACAGTTTGTCTCTTTTCCTCTGGTTGCTTTATGCTTTTTAAAAAGCTTATTACCATTTTCCTGTTATTTTATTATCATGTGCCTTTGAATAATTTTCTTTGAGTTTATCCTGTTTTGGATTCACCAAGTTTCTTGGATTTGTAGGTTATAATTTGTGGCAAGTTTGGAAAACTATTCTGTATTATTACCTCAGATATTTTTTCTTTTCACCCTCTTTGTTTTCTAGATTCTAGTTGAAAGTATGTTAAACCCATTTAAAACGCTATTTATGTTAACACTGGGGGCCTGGTGCATGAAGATTCGTGCACGGGGGTGGGGGAGAGGAGAGACCCTCAGCCTGATCTGCACCCTCTCCAATTTGGGAGCCCTTAAGGGAGCCTTCTTCAATCCGGGAGTTTGTCTGTCTTTGCAATCATATGAACGAATTGTCTGAGACCCCCCCAACCCAGTTTGGTTTGTTGCTCACAGAATAATAGAGGCATTTTTTTTCTTTGCTCCATTGGTGGAGATTTCCTGGAAGTTTTAGGATATCTACCCTTTAATTTTTCCTAGACACTCTGATTTTATGTCTCTCACCTTTGCTTTCCCTCCATCCCCCACCACAACAGTAACTTGCTCCAGGCTCACTTTGCTCTAGTGTCTAGGGGATCTGTCTGCCACCAGAACTACAATTCCCAGCATTCCTGGTACTCCCCGCACTCTGGGCTTCCGCTTCCAGTCCTGAGGCTGCCATCAGAACTACTATTACCAGAATTACTGGTATTCCAAGCGCTGGGAGTGACCGAGGAAGCTATGTCCCCGCAAGCTGCTGGCTCTCCTGCTTCTACTCTCCGCCCTGTGCCTGTGTATGCAAATTAACCCACCATCTTTGTTGGGTTAATTTGCATATTCACCCTGATTGGCTGGTGAACGTAGCAAAGGGATGGTCAATTTACATGTTTCTCTTTTATTATATAGGATAAGTAGCAATTAAAAAATATATTTTTTTATTGATTTCATAGAGGAAGGGAGAGGGAGAGAGAGAGAGAAACATCAATGATGAGATGTTTCTGTACACCCCCTACTGGGGATGGGGCTTGCAACCCAGGCAGGTGCCCTTGAGTGGAGTCAAACCCAGGACCCTTCAGTTCTCAGACCGACGCTCTATCCACTGAGCCAAACCAGCTAGGGCGGAAGTAGCATTTTTAATGAAAGTCACTGTCTCTTCCAAAACAAGGAAAACATGAGATTGACATTTATTACATTTTTTGCAACTGTCTTTATGTCTAGCTTAATAGAAAACAGCAGGATTCCCATAGCTATTACTGCATGCACTCTTTTGCAATAGGTTCTTTCACTAAAGCATAAGAAGGAAATCTGGTCTCATACAGATATGTAGTTGGAAAAGGGAAGAGTATTTTAAGAGACTTTTCACATAATTGTGGATATCCTTCTTTGATGCTATACTTAAATCCCAGTGGTAATTAAAAAATAAAACTGTTTTATTGAAATATAGTTGACATAAGTGTTCTCTGTTTAGTCCCTAAATACAGTGGTTTTCAACCATGGGGCCCTATCCCAAATCTTTTGAGTGTATTGGATTCCTCCAGGAATGGGGATTCTGGCTTGTGCGTGTGTTTTTTTTTTAAAGCACTGCAGATGATTCTGATGAATACTTTGCTCTAGTGCTTTGCCACTAGGTGATTCAGAATCTGGTTCTTCTCAATTCATGTTGTTGGCTAACTTAACCTGTGAGAAAGGAGGAAACTGACTGTTTAGGTGAACACAGACTGATTAGTTTATCTAATCTCCCATTTCTGCTTTGTGTAGAGGTCTTTGACTCCTGCCGGGCTGGTGTTGCTCAATGATTTGAGCATCACCCCATGAATCAAGAGGTCACTGGTTTGATTCCTGGTCAGGGCACATGGTGGGGTTGTGGGCTTAATCCAGGATCATGCAGGAGTCAGTCAGCCGATCGATGATGTTTCTATCTCTCTATGCGTTTTCTTTCTTCCTTCTAAAAATCAATAAAAACATATTAAAAAAAACCCAAAATAAAAAAGTTCTTACAGTATTTGAAAATTCCATTGCTAATGTGAAATTTAACAATATGTTTTCAGTTTAAAAATAATAGTATTTTTAAATAACTTAGTTGAGACATTTGTGTTTTGGATTTAGATACAGTCTGCCTACTATTTGGTTCATTATCCTATTCCTAAATAATAAAAGCCTAATATGGTAAGTGTTCAACTATCTGACCAGTTGCTGTGATGTGCACTGACCACCAGGGGGCAGATGCTCCAACTGGTAGGTTAGCTTGCTGTTGGGGTCCAGCCAATGGGGACTGGGCGAGATGGGCTGGACACTCCCTGGAGCCCTCCTGTGGTCCCTCCTTGGCCCTGATTGTGCACCGGTGGGGTCCCTTGGCCTGGCATACGTCCTCTCACAATCCAGGACTCTTCGGGGATGTTGGAGAGCTGGTTTCGGCCCCATCCCCGTAAGCCAGGCCAGGGGACCCCAACAGTGCCTCTAGTCTGATGTAATAAATAAAGATTGGTTTCTACTTACCAGTCTATCAGGAAGTGTTTATTAAATACAAGTATGTTTAAGAATTTTGGAAAGTAGAAAATAAGAACATATGAATCCTTACCAAAACTCAGTGTAGGGCATTTGGATTCTATTTAATGATTATTGCCAACATTTATTGAGTCCTTACTATATGTCAGGCATTTGCCCTTACATTTCTCTTTCAGTATAACAACCATGTAAAAAAGCTTAGGTTGTTCAAGGTCACAAAGTTTGTGCTGGTGTTCCAATCATTTGGCTCCATAATTGAAACTAAAACCCACCATTCTATATTGCTTCTCATACAAGGCTTTGCATAAATTATCATTCTAGATTATTAAACATTTATGGTTATTTGAAAGTAAATGTTAGGGAATCATGTGACTTGTAAAACATTTTATTTTGTGAAGTTTCATAGTGTCAAATCAATAAAAGCAAAGTAATCTTAAAAATCTAAGATATGTAAAATTAAACTTTTTAGTCATGCATGTTGCATAAACTATACTGTGAACATGTTTCAATATATTGGTCTTGTAATTAAAACACCTTTTCAGGTGTAAAAACTTGCCGTGGTTCCCCATTATCTATTTGGAAAAACAAGCAAACTCCCTAACACAGGCTTTAAGAGGTCACTTAGTCTAGCTCTCCCCTTTCAACTGTGTTTCTTGCATCTGGAATTGTCATTTCTACTTCTGTGCTTATGTTCATAGCTTCCTTCTGTTTGGAAATACCCTGCCATTTTCTGCTCTCTAATTCTACTTGAAGACGTAATGTAAGCTCATGTTCGTGCTGTTCTTGAGTGCTTGTCTAATTTCAATTCTGTTTAAAACTTTTAGCCTTAGCCAGTTTGGTTCAGTGGACAGAGTGTTGGCCTGCGGACCAAAGGGGCCTGGATTAGATTTCAGCCAAGGGCATGTAACTTGGTCATAGGCTCCTCCCTGGCCGAGGGCTTGTGTAGGAGGCAACCAGTCGATGTGTTTCTCTCCATAGATGTTTCTCTCTGTCTTTCCCTGTCTTTCCTCTCTCTCTAAAAATCAATGAAAATATACCCTTGGGTGAGGATTAACCAAAATAAATAAATAAATAAATGAATAAATAAATAAAAACTTTTACATGGAGAATTTGCTTCCTCATTTGCCACCTCATTTCCTCCCATTTAGTTTAGTTGGGGACCACTAATTTTAGTAAATTTTAATAAATTAGTGGTCCTCAACTAAATTTGAAATTAGCTGTGTTAAGAGCCTGGAAGTTAAATACCTTATTCACAGTTTATGGGCCACTTGAAGAGAAAGTGGGTTGTATGTGCATTCCAACTTCTGGACATTGTGGGTTCTTTTATTATTATTATTATTATTATTTTAATATATTTTATTGGTTTTTTACACAGAGGAAGGAGAGGGTTAGAGAGTTAGAAACATCGATCAGCTGCCCGCTGCACACCTCCCATTGGGGATGTGGCCGCAACCAGGGTACATGCCCTCCACCGGAATCGAACCTGGGACCCTTCAGTCCGCAGGCTGATGCTCTATCCACTGAGCCAAACCGGTTAGGGCCATTGTGGGTTCTTTTAAATTGTCTATATTTTAAATATGTGAGTATATATTTTTATAATTTTTAGAAATGTGACTTGTTAGTGACCACTAATGCTAGGGGCCTGATGCACAAAATTCATGCAAGGGACTTGCCCCTCGCAGCCCCTGCTCGGGCCCCCTAGTATATCCTTCAGAAGGTGGTCCAGACGGTTGTTCTGCTGTTTGGCCTAATTAGCATATTAGCTGTTTATTATATAGGATAGGAGGATATCTTGACATTATTGTCAGCATTTTAATTTCCGCCACGTTTAAATGTGTTTGAGAGTGTAGACTCCTTTCTCTGCTTACCATTGCAGTGAATTTGCTTTTTTTTTCTCTCCTTTCCGTCTCTCTAGAGATAGTTTGTTTCTAGGCAAAAGACACTTTGTTTTTTAGTATTCAGCCCACATGGGGGGTAGGGAAGAAATGAAATAGGATGCTTCTGCCTTTTTCTAGATACCCACCAAAGGATGTAAGCTAAGTACTCTTGAGATCTGGGTGGCATTTCCAGGTGTCGTGGTGGTGGGGCTAAGGTTTAGGAGTAGTGCAGGCTTTCACTTATCTGGGTTCAGTAAGACCCTATTGTATATATACATTGTCTGCTGAGTCCTATTATCTCACACAGACCTGGAGATGAGAATTTTCTTCAAACCCCAGCTTTGTCCAGTTAAAGGAGCTGTGTCCCTTCAGAATGTGTAACTTAGGTGTCATACTTGCCAAACTGGTCTTTATTTTTAACATTTTAATTTTTTTACATTAGTTTTACTTTCCTATTGCAGACTGTTTAAATGGGAGAAACACTTCTTATGGC
>PVJC01052003.1:0-11283 GCA_004026665.1 Murina feae
TAAAAGTAGTAATGGCTTCTATATATTGAGAACTATAGAAGATTGTATTTTCTTCACTATATGGTCAGACAAAATATATACCCCATTCTACATGTCCTTATAATCTAATGAAAAACCTTCCCATCAAAAGGTGAGGTTCATTGTATCTGGGCAGGAACTTATGGGTACTCTAACCAAAAGAGTATGATTTTATGCCTTCTGAGACTAGATTCCCTAATGGATGCAGCTTCCATTTGGCACTCTCAGGACACATGCTTAAAACTCACCATGCTGGGATAAAGCCTAAACTAGCCTCATTTGCAGAGACTCATGTGGAGAGGTACTGAGACCTCCAGGTGGCAGCTGGCATCAATTCTAGATGTATGAGTTGATTTCTTTAGGGAATTCCAGCCTCCAACTTCAAGTTTCCCAGCTCAAACCAAGGACATTGCAGAGCAGATCCAAACAAATCATCTCCACTGTGTTTTGTATAAATTCTGAGCCCAAAGGGCCCATGCATGTGTTTTACATCCTTAAGTTTGGGGAGATTTGTTAGGAAGTCCTAATAACAAATAAGAATGTATCATATATATAGTGCCTTAAAACTTTCCCATTTTACAGAAGTGAAAACAGGCTCAAAGAGATCATGGGATTCACCCTGAGTGATAAAATTAGTACAGATATTGAGATGAAAACTCAGGCTGTTTTTGTTTTATTTAATTTTCCAATATCACACTCCATTCACTATACTATTTGTCTCATAAAAATATCTCAATTTGGAAGTTGTTAGACTTTATGGATATGGTCACCAGTCTATGAAATAAACCACATTTTAATATGACATTATATTTATGATATTTGATAAGTTCAAAACCATTCTACAAATGCAATCTGGTATATCAACAAACCAAAGCACATAATATGCTTTTAGGAGACCACATTATTTCTAGCACATTTATATCTTGTACATATTTTCACAGTTTCATTGACTTTAAGATGTATTTTTTATTTTGTTATTTTACATTGAAATACTGGTTTTATAAACTTTTGAGGGTTTTAGCTTTTACAAGAAATAAAGCAATTAATATTTTAATGTACCAGTGCAATCTAATCTAATAAAAGAGTAATATGCTAATTGGTGTCACTCTGCTACACCCAAGCCATGCCCACCAGCCAATCAGAGCAACTATATGCAAATTAACCTAACCAAGATGGCGGCTGGCAGCCATGGAGCTAGAACAAACAGGAGGTTTTCTTGCCCCAGTGATGGAGGAAGCTAAGCTTCCCCACCTGCCTAGGCCAGGTTTGGCCTCTGTTCAAGGCAACAAAGTTTCAATTATAGAAGATAAATCCCAGATACCTGCTTCCTGCCAGCCTCACTGGGACCTTGGGTCACTGGGGGACTTGGCCAGCCTGCAAACAACCATCAGCCACTCACCCAGGCTGGCCAGGCACCCCAGCAGGACCCCCTATCCCAAAGGGGCTGTGGCCAGCCTGCAAACAGCCATCAGCCCCTCACCCACAATGGCCCCACCCTCATGGGGTGAGGGTCCTTGCTGGGGGGCTTGGCAAGCCTGCAAACACCATCAGTCCCTCACCCAAACTGGCACCCCAGGCACCCCCACCCTGAAGGGACTGTGGCCAGCCTGAAAATTGCCTTCAGACCCTCACCCAGGCTGGCCAGGCACCCCAGCGGTACCCCTACCCTGATCCAGGACACCCTTCAGGGCAAACTAGCTGGCCCCCACTCATGCACCAGGCCTCTATCCTATATAATAAAAAAGTAATATGCAAATTGACCCTAACAGCAGAACCACTGGGAATGACTGGTCACTATGACACACACTGACCACCAGCGGGCAGACACTCAATGCAGGAGCTACACCTGGTAGTCAGTGCACTCCCAAAGCAGGAGGTCTGCTCAGCCACAAGCCAGGCTGATGGCTTCCAGTACAGCAGTGGTGGTGGGAGCCTCTCCTGCACCCTCAGCAGCATTAAGGATGTCCGACTGCAGCTTAGGCCTGCTCCCCGCTAGCAAGTGGCTATCTCCCAAGGGCTCCTGAGCTGCCAGCGGGATGTCTGACTGCCAACTTAGGCCTGATCCCCCAGGGAGAGGGTATAAGCCAGCAGGTGGACATCCCCCGTGGGGTCCCAGAGTGCAACAGGGCACAGGCTGGGCTGAGGGACGCTCCTCAAATTTTTGTGCACCAGGCCTCTAGACTATAATAATAAATGTGTAATATGCACATCAACCAAACAGCCAAACAGCAAAAAGACCATCTGGATGACCACACTATGGTCATACACCTGTCACACTATGACAGGTACTGACGCCAAGGCAGCCAAGGTGGTTGTGGTGCGATTGGTCAGGGAGCCCGGCCATTGCCCCACGATCGCTCCACAGGGGGAGGCCCAGACTACCAGCTGGCAGGACAAACAATTGAAAGGGAAGGAGGGTTTGTGGCGGTTATGGGCAGCAGCAGGCCAAGGTGGGTGTGGGCATGGGGTGGGGCCAGCTACTGGCAGCTGGGGGAAGCCCAGGTGCCAGCAGCCAGAGGGAAGCCTGGGTGCTGGTAGCCATAGGGAAGCCAATGTTGGCAGCCAGGGGAAGGAAGACCTACACTTTCACGAATTTCATCCATCAGCCCTCTAGTCCTATATAATAAAACCCTAATATGCAAATCAACTGGCCAGTGGAACGACGGGTCAATATGATGCTCACTGATCACCAGGGGGCCAACACTTAATGCAGAAACTGCCCCTTGGTGTCAGTGTGCTCCCACAGGGGTAGCTCCACTCAGCCAGAAACCAGGCTCACCACTAGTAAGTGCAGCAGCAGTGGCGGGAGCCTCTCCCACCTCTGCTGCAGGTGGGTGGTAAGGAGAGAGGGGTCCAGGACAGCAAGAGCCCCAAACTGCAAGAGGGATGTCTGACTGCTGACTTAGGCCCAATCCCTGGGGTTTCTATCTCTTTCTCCCTCTCCTTTCCTCTCTGAAATCAATAAAAAATATCTTTTTTAAAAAGTTCTTAATTTTTTTGTTTAAATTGCAATATTGTTATCATTTTTCTTGTACTTTAAGGGTAGTTTATTATAAACAGCTTTTTCTTTTAAAAATGAAATCACTAAAACACTAAGCCAACCCCAAAATAACACTTCGTTCTGGTTATTTATTTTAAATAGTTCATCATAATATGTTTTTTGCATTTCCTCATTGAGCCTGGCTATTAAAAAAAAATTAAACCTCTTTGGCAATAGGTCAATAATTTTACTATGAGATTAAATGTTGATCTTTCTTGCTTTAAATATGAATGAATATAAATGATGCCATAAGACTCTCTAAATTTTTGTTTTGCCACATCAATTATAATACATAGGCCTTTTGCTTTAAAAAGAGGTTGGTATTCACCTTAGAGTAAATCACCTTAGAGTAAATCAAGTGTTTTGATTGGTGCAACAGAAATTCAAACTTGTCTGAGGATGTTGTGCCTTTTAGTAGTAATTTAATGAATTCAAGTGACAGCTTACTTCCTCAGAAATTTTGTCATTGATAAAATCCAGCTAACAATGAATGAAATGGCGGACAATTTTAATCCAAACATATCTTTCTAATAACACTCTTGTGTATGCAGTGTAGTGTTTTCAATGAGATGAAGTATTCTGGTGACATCATCCTTTAAATTCACTTTAGGTAAACCAGATGGTTGAATGTGTATGCAGTAAAAATACTGTTAAACTGTCCTAGAGAGAATAGTTTAATCATCTTTAAGAATGTCACTAATACTTAGCATGTGTATTTTTAATGGATATTTATATTGAAAAAAATTGATGTCTCAAAATCTGTTTTAGGTAATTCTCAATTAAACTAAATGATAGAAGTTGCACTTAAAAATAAAAGTCTTGAAAACTACAATCTATACTAATAAAAGAGAAATATGCCAATTAGACCAGACATCATTCCAGACAAAGCCACAGTGGCGGGAGCCAAGGCAGAGGTGGTTAGGGGCGACCAGGCTGGCAGGGGAGAAGAATTAGCGGCGACCTGGCCAGCATGCAGAGTGGTTAGGGGCAATCAGGCAGGCAGGCAAGTGAGCTGTTAGGAGCCAGGGGTCCCGGATTGTGAGAGGGATGTCCGACTGCCAGTTTAGGCCCAATCCTACAGGGATTGGACATCCCCTTAGGAGTCCAGGATTGGAGAGGATGCAGGCTGGGCTGAGGGACTCCTTCCCCCATGCATGAATTTTGTGCACCAGGTCTCTAAAATATAACATGTTACATACTAGATAGTGATTTTGTTGCCATAATACAAAATCAATAGCTTTAAAATGTGTATCACCCTAAAAATACTATAAATAGTTATATTTGTATGTCTAAAAAGAAAAATAAAAGAAAGGGTAAAAAGGTTTATAGATAAAACAAACAGAAAGAAAATAGGGAAAAACAGAAAGGGAGAAACAGAACTCCAGCAGTTTCTATGGCGCAATGGTTAGCACTATGGACTCTGAAAAATAAATCTTGTCTCTGTGGCTTTCTTATGCATTCTATATACACAGTGTCATGGGAAGACATTAACTTCTTATGATGATGTAATAAGACTAATTGAGGTTGGAGATGGAGGGATCAAAGTAAATTGAATTGATACAATAAAGAAGAAAAGTAAAAATAAATGCTAAATTTGATACTTGAGATTTTTATCAATGCCATTTGGATCTAAATCAAATCATAATTAATGATTTGATTTAGATCCTACCCAGTGAGTTTCCTCTCACCCTGAAACTATTGAAACATTACAAAGTTAAGCAGAAGAAAATATATGAATTCAGAAAAGATTTAGAAAAGAAAGTGCATCCTTTAATTGCCGATTGTAAAAGGAAATTAACAGCATTTTAATCACACATTAAAAGTTAAAATAAGTTTAAATTCATAGTCCAAACACTGAGCTAAATTTTACTTTTCTGAGGGTATTGCCAATTCCTAATTAATCTCAGATAAAATACAAAGTAATAATTAAAACATTTTAAGTGAACAATCTATCTTCCAACTCTGAATACTACCCAGAATGTTAGAATGCTATTATTTACCAGTGTACTGGATGTCTTTAATTCCATAGTAATACTAAAGTTTTGTGGCACCTCAGCTTGAGGGAAAAAAAATAGAATAAAGCTCCAATGATCTTCATCATCGAAGAAGGCATAACTTTCCTGAAGGTAATTCTGAAAGAAGGGATTGAACAACATCAGGGTTTTGGCAACTTTTCTGGCTTCCATCTCGTCTGCACTGGAGGGAAGCATGTATTCCAGTCTATCCACTTTCTCATTCATAACAGATGAGGACATAGATCTGGTCTGTCCACCCTGGGACTGTGCAGTCTCCCATCATTGGGGAGAGATAGTTGAATAGAGAGATGGATTATTTTTTTAAGAGGAAGGCAGAGGGAGAGATATAAATATCAATGATAAGAGAAAATCATTGATTGGTTGCCTCCTGCACACCCCACACTGGGGCTTGAACCCACAACCCAGGCATGTGCTCCAGACCAGGAATCAAACCATGACCTCCTAGTTCATAGATCGGCACTCAACCACTGAGCCATGCCTTCTGGACCAGAGATGGATTATGACTATGCCAATTTCGCCTCATATCTGAATTCACCTTTCCTGGGTGGTCGTGAGATAAATGAATGCGACTTTTTGCTCTTTGTCTCCTCTAAGTCGATCTCTCAGTTACTTCCAAACTAGAGAAAAGAATAAAACCTGACGAAGACATTAAAGGATATTTGCAAAGTTGTTTAAAATGAATTTTTTATGAAATCCATGATTGCCTTTATGTTTATAGAAAGGCATCAATTAACCAAGATCCTTCTAACCTGGAAGTTCTGACCTCTAAAATGCTGCATGGATTAGCTGTGGCAGGTGTAATATGGAATTAGGAAATCAGGAAGCTGAAGTTCTATTTCTGGAAGGAAGCTCTGCAGAAATACATATAAACAGCATCAAACAACATCTTTCATGTTGCCTTTTCTCTGCTTACCTGTTTCTGACACAGCATATATTCAATGGTGTAAGATTACATGAAGTCAACCCAAACAAAGGATCAAGTTGAAAACTACAAATGGAGTTTATAACCAAATATAAGCAATGCATATTATTTTCAAGAAGGACACTGCATAGCAGTAACTATCTAACCCAAACTAGCCACAGGCTGACCAAAATAAAAAAACCTTCACCCCCCACCCCCTGCCCCCAAGAGGTTAGATAGAATAAAACTTTCCAAAAGCAACATGGGAAACCTTGCTTCATGAACCTAATGAAATTAAATAAGGATGAACATAAAATCAGGTAAATAATGATAATAATTAATACTTACTGGTGCTAACTATACAGCAAGACATTAATTTTATCTTTTAATACTACCAACCCTAAAATAATTGCAATTATTGTTTCCACTTTTCAGACAGAGAAATGAGGTTTAGGAAGCTGATGTAAGTAGCTCAAGTATATAAAAATAGAAGAAGTTGAACCTGAATTCAAAACCACGTCAGTCCAACTGCGTATCACAAGCTCAAACTAATATGTATACTACAATGATAAAAGCAAAAAAAGAAAGCCTAGCTAAAAGCAATGGTATTTGTAAAAGTTTAAATACAGTAGATCACAATCTGAATACAACTAAGTGTAAACCAGAAACATTTATATAAATTATTTAGTAACTTTTTTGACATGTAATAAATATTAATAACAATTAACTAATAATATTTTACTCCATAAGGTATACATCAAAATTAAAGTATATGATACCTGAGAGTTGAGTATTTTTTTTACCTTAAACATCTTCATCAAGGTTGCCTGGATTACTTATTTCCATCTGAATTGTCCAGTGAACTTTTTGTTTGTAATTACCATAATATGCCATAGCAATAAAATTAGAAATATTGCAAACACATTGTCAGTGGATATATTATTCTATGTTTCATATGTAAAATTGGTACTATTTGCTCAAATTATTAGGATCTGAAACTTAAATTGTTTGATTTTTTCATATGTGGGAATAAATTTGTCATGATCTACACACTCTCAGATTCCATTTTTACTTACATTACATAAATATGAATATATATATAATGAAATATCTGTCATATATCTGGCAGATAATAGGGCTTCTACAAAGGGTTAACACAGGAAGCTAAAGGATTGTATCTAGTTAGGAATAAAATGTACCTTGAAATCAAATCTATATTTTATGCACCTGGTCCTGACTTTTTGACAGACTGGAACCACATTTTAATTTTTAGTATATACACACATCACCTGAGATTCTTGCTAAACGTAAATACACATTTTTAAGGGATCGGATGGAGCTGAGAGTCTAAATTTCTAACAAGCAGCCTGATAGTGCCAGTGATGTCATCCCAAAGACCAAACATTGAATGACAAAGAGAAAACACAGCCTCTGAACATACACAAGAGACACTTACTAAATTGTCTTACAGGATCTCTTTTCTGGAAACATTCCTCCCTCTCTCCATCAACAATGTCAGCCATCATGATCTCACACTGGATCATCATTCACACTCCTGCAGGTGAGCCCTTAACGCAACCAATCAGTTCCTTCTCAAATACTGAGTACTGAGGTCCAGGGAGAGTCAAATGGGCATTTCTCAATTACCTCATCACTTTACATATATTATAGAGCAAGTGTTGGTGGTCTTTTTCTACCTAGAGGCAGGGAAGAAAAAACTATTCTGCAAATAAAGGTGAAAAATAAGACACCATATTCAGAGAGAAATAGACATGAGAGGCACCAAGAGAGTAGCTTAATGGATTCTTTAGCGTATTCCCCTTCAAATTCTATTCCCATGGCCCAGGTGTATTGCTGCTCTAATAAATTACCTTTCAGCTCAAGCTGAGGGGGTTTCTATTTCATACAACCTAAGGAGTGCTAACTTTATACTTTCAAGTATAACGTACTTTATCTTTGTACATCTAAAAGCACATGAGTTTGGGAATCATAATCACAGCCTCATTTAGGATAAATGCTAAGCAGGCACAAGTGTATATATGATAATATATATCACACACATGCACATTATTCTAATGAAATTTCCCATCAAATATATTATTTCAGTACATCTGTTACTTTAGAATTTGGTTTTAAATAAATAAAGAGAGCTATCATTAGACTTACAGATGTGCAATGATAGAAAAATCTATTAAGTAACATATGAGTGAATATTATATTTCCATAATATGAGCAAACTGACTCTAAAAATTTATTCATTTCCCTTTCAGCAACTCGGTCGTTAATTACAATGATCAAAAATCTTACATTAAAGACATATGTTGATTGTTAACAAAAGCACCAGAATGGCATTTTCCTTTAGATAAAGGTATTTTAAATTACACTGATGCTTACATTATTCTGCACAGGATGTATTCATATTTAACTGCTTAACGGTTTAGCCTGATGAAGCAAAATGTTTGCAAATAAGCAATGCCATAAAAACATCTCCAGTTTTTGGGCTTTAGTCAAATAAACTTCCTGTAAACATTCAGTGATAAAATTCTATAACTGAATAGAATTTAACCTTAAATCTTCAGCTGAATCCACACATTTGTAGCAATCAGGTCATTTCATTAACACAGATTTTATAAGACTATTACAGAAAGTAGGATCTGAAGACAATATTAAGCTTCCTCTTCCTCAAGTATTTAGACTAACTTCAATGTCAACTCAAAGAATGGTTGTTAATCCTAAACATAACAATAACACTGTTCACATGCACTTAATGAAAAAAATAGCAATAAATGACTATTCCAAGAGGAAGGGTAACACAAATCCAGACTTTGTAAGGATCATTATTTATTTAAATTGGGGTCCTTTCTCTAAAAAAAAATAAAGAATGAAAAATTAGGTATAAAATTTAACATTTATTAGAATGAGAAAAGAAATTATAATAAATTCCAAGTTTTAAAAGAACTGATAAACACCATAAACCAAAATAAGTAAACATACAAAACTTTTTGAGATTTTCTTTCGGACAAATCTATATCACAGTATTTCCTATATTTGTTGGCTGCATACTTTTTTATTGCTCTTCATACAATAACAATTTTTGAAATTTTTTAGTAAACAGAATAAGAATACAATTCTTATTTTTTAAACATGACTGAAATTTTAAAATTGTAAGTATAGAAAGTTTCACCTTTATGCCTTATTATTGTAATATGCAGATTTTAAAATTATTTTTATCAACATTAAAAACACTTCTTAGGATTTGTATCATATATGAGCTGTGAGATTTCACAGCATTTAAAATATTATTGTACAAGAAAATAATATTTAAAAATTATGTACTTATTTACTAAATGATTGTTAATAGTCTTATTATGTGGTATATTTTATGATATCTTCATCAATGTTCATATTTTGGGTCATATTAGCAGAAACAAATTTTTATCTGAGTTACTTCATCTGGAACTTAAAGAACAAGATGAATCAAATATGCTAATACTAGAGGCCCAGTGCACAAAATTTGTTCATGGAGGTGGAGGTTCCCTCAGCCCAACTTGCACCCTGTCCAATTCAGGAGCCCTTAGGGGATGTCCTACTGATGGCTTAGGCCCAGTCCCTGTGGTTCTCTGCTCTCTGCAGGGCCCTCTTGCCAGCTCACTGCTGGTGGGACTGAATGTACTGGAGGACTCCTGGGGGTGGGTCTGCCTGCACCACCTGCCTGCCACTTGCCCAGCAGAGTTGAGGGAACTGGGCACTGCCATCTTGTGGCTATGGGCATTGCCGTCTTTGTGACAGAATGATGGTCAATTTGCATATTCCCTCTTTGTTGGATAGGATGTGCTCCCATATGTTAAGATGCAAAGAAGATGAAACTGAACACACTGAAGTACTTAATTATATCATGTTTATAGGATAGAAAACACAGGTAATCTAACAGATTTTATTGTGTAAGATACTTAAAAAAAACTTATCTAACCTAATAAAAGCAATATAGTAAAATTAACCGTTTCTCCGAGACGGGTAAGCCATGCCCACCAGCCAATCAGAGCGGCTGTATGCAAATTAGCCCAGCCAACATGGAGGCCGCCACTCACGGACCTGAGTAAACGGCAGTTTCCATTGCGGCAGGAGCAAAAGTGAAGCTGCAACCGCTCCGCTCAAACTGGCTCTAGCGAAACACATATTTGAAACAAAATAACAATCATAGAATCCTCAGGAGCTGAAGGAAAGAGCAGCCCGGGCCTAACCAGTAAAAATAACAATTGTTTCATTATAGACGCTGCAAGGAGAAGCAGAGGAGGCTTCGTTAGTTAGAAGGCCGCCTTAAAGGAACAGTGTATCAATTACAGAAGATAAACAAACTCTAGAAACCTGCGTCCAGCCGGCCTTGTTGGGACATTGGGTCAATGGGAGCTGTGGGCAGCCTTAAAGCCCCTCACCCAGCCTGGTCAGGCACGTCAGCAGGTGGACATCCCCCAAGGGCTCCCAGACTGCGAGAGGGCACAGGCCGGGTTGAGGGACCTCCCGAGTGCACAGAGCGGCTGCAGGGCGGGACAGTGCAGGACCCAGGACCCGTGAGTGGGAAAGAGGCAGCAAGGTTGGAGGGCACCAGGAAGCGGGTAAGAGGCGGCAGGGGGTCGGCAGCCTGCTTGGCAGCTGTCCAGGCCCTTTGCGGGGCATCGGGGAGCGGGAAAGAGGTGGCAGGGGGTTGGTGGCCTGCTTGGCAGCTGTCCAGGCCCTTGGAGGGGCATCAGGGAGCGGGAAAGAGGCAGCAGGGGGTCAGTGGCCTGCTTGGTGGGCTTCCCAGGCCCCTTGCAGGGCACCAGGAAGTGGGAAAGCAAGGTGGTGGGACGGGGAGTGGGAAAGAGGCGGCGGGGGCCTGCTTGGTGGCTGCTCAGGCCCTTTGCGGGGCACCGGAGAGCAGGAAAGCAAGGCTGCAGGGGCCAGGAGCCTGCTTGGCAGCTCCCCAGACCCCTTGGCGGCACCGGGAAGTGGGAAAGGAAGGCAGCAGGGGACGGGTAAGTGGAAAAGACTCGGCGGCCTGCTTGGCAGCTTCCCAGGTCCTTTCCAGGGATCAGGGAGCAGGAAAAGGCTGGCCTGACCACAAGGTGGGGTTTTTCCTGCTTTCTGGTGGCTGGAGGAAGATGGGCAGTAGGCAAGCTTGGGAGGCAGGCAGCACCCAGCCCTGGTCACAGCTCAAAAAAGAGAACAACATGCAGGGGAGGGTAAGAGTCTGAGAGATCAACATAGAGGGGGTGCCTGCTCCAAGCCTTGATGGTGTGCCTGGGGGCAGG
>PVJC01052004.1:0-11295 GCA_004026665.1 Murina feae
AGAATGGCCATGCTGGTTGTTAAAACATTGAAATAGTTCCACACCGACTAATAATAACTGTTCCTCCATGCCCTTCTCCATCTTTCCACAAGTCCCCAGCAGCCAGCCACCCAAGAGCACCGCATGGCACAGCGGGGACCTCTAGGGCTAGCACCAGGGCTGTAGATCATGTATATTTCATCAGAATATATTTATCCACTTACTTTAATGGGTTGATGTATAAGAGTGAGAGAATTTACGATTATTGGCAAATATAATTTACCTTGTCAGTTGCTAATAGAGGCTAAAAGCAAGACAACCTGGGCCAAGTTCTGCTGTGCCGAGTATCTTTCATGGCTTTCGTTCTCTCAGCGAAGAGTGTTCGAGAGCCTTTGAGGTCATTGAGATCCGACAAGCACGGGGGGCAGCTTAGCTTTGGCCGAGTCGCTTAACCTGCCCAGGCCTTGGAACCTCACCTGTAAACGGCTGATGCGCAGTTTGAAGGTGGCGGCGTGCATAATGTGCCTAGCACAGTGCCTGGCGCACCACGCGGATGCTCAGACGTGGCTCTCACTGTTGTCTGCTGCTCAGCCATGTTTTTTGGGAACAGTGATGGTCTCCTTGTTGATGAACTCGTGCCTTAGTGTACTGGTCCTTTCTGTGGATTTTGAAATTGTTGGCCAAAGGCTTTCTTCTTGAAACTTCTTTTTTTTTCCTTGACCTCGTGATACAAGATTTTCTTGGTTTCCCCCCTAACACTCCGACTGCTCCTTCTCATTCTGTTTTGCAGAGTTCTTCTCCTCCACTGACTCATCCCTTTGGGTGTCACCCTCAGCTTGCCCTCTTCTCATCCTATACACTCCCCTGAAGTGGGCTTATTCCTGCCCCTGGATTCAACCTATGTCCTGCCAACTCCCAGGCCCATTATCTTGAAAGACTTCTCTTCTGATCTCCAGACACGTCTATGCAGCTGCCTCCAAGACAGGTCTACACTCAATATGTCAAAACGTAAATGCACCATTATTATCCCTGCAAAGCTACTTCTCCATTGTTCTTTATGTCTCCACCACCCACCAGTGACCCACATGGGAAGCCCGAGTCATCCACAACTCCTTCCGTGTTCACCTCATATCCACACTCCCATGACACAACCTGCAAGGTCCTTTATGATTTGGTACATTTTATGTCTCTCCAGCATCATCTCCTTCCACTTTCCATCTTGAATTTGAACCCTAGCCACCCTGAATTACTTGCAGTTCCTCAAATACTCCATGTTCCCTCTTGCTTTCAAAGTCTTTGTTCAAGTTGCTTCTTTTGTAGAGGATTTCTTAGCTCCTTCTCCATCAGTCTAACTCCTGTGAACCCTTACGACTTAGCTCAGAGCTATTTCCTCCAGGCAGCTTCCCTCACTCCCACATTTGGGTGAGGCGGTCGGTCGTGGAGTGTGCTTTGGTGGCCACTCCTGCATACCTCTGTCCTGCGTGGGTGACGCAATCCTATAACCTCTAAGCCTCTGTCCTTGCACTAGTCCTTCCCTCTGGACTGTGAACCCATCGAGAAGAGGTAGCTACAGAGCCTAGAATAGTCTAGTATATCACATAGTACGTGCTTAATAAATGCTTATTGAAGGAAGAGCAACACCAATAAGCAGCTACAAAAGTAGATCAGTGATGTCAACATGATGTTAGACTAAGCTCTGGAAGCCAGCTTTTATCACTCATCTTTCTGACTGAGCAGAAAAGCTGTTGGGGGTAAAGGATAGTTGATTCCATATATATGTGATATTCCTGAGTGGCTTCAAAGAGACATACAAATCTTTTTTTTTTTTTTTGTCACTCAATGGGTTTCTTTCTTTGAGACCTACAATTTTAATAGCTCACATACAACTTCCTTTTGTTTACCCATGTTTGAAGGCGCATACCATTAGACTGCCAAATTGTGAATGTAGGAGTATGCTGGCCAGTGAACACACAAAGAACTTTCTCTCCCTTCGAGTTATAAAATGCTACAGAAGAGAAGGTGTCTGTGCTTGAACACTGAGGCGCTATCCTGTGGAAGATTGGGCTTTTCTGTATGACTCTTCCTTCCTGCCCCACCTGCCTGCCCCTCCCCCTGGGCAAGGGTAAATCCAGGACCCGTGGGGTGGAGGTTGTGGAGAGGTAAAACTCACCTTGATATTAGGAAGAATTTTCTAGGGGCAGAGCTGTCTGAAGACGGAACAGGCTGCTTTGTCAGGTAGTGAGTTGTCCAAGGCTGAGTGAGCTGTCCGTGGGGCTGCTAGAGAGGGAGTCACACATCTGAGGGCTGTAGGAGGCATTGCTCTAATTGGCCTCTCATGTGTCCCTTCTACCTTGAAACGCTGTCTTCTAAATAAGTGAAATAGTAGCTGTCTCCATTCTTTTCATGTAGAGAGCAAGCTAAGAGTGAGTTCCAGCCGTCAAGTCCAAGAGCTTGCCATCAACTCCAACACCGCCGTGGAGTGCGGCGTCTTATCCAAGACGCCTGGGCGCCTGCAGTTGGCCGCTACTTGGTACTTCTCTCCCGTCGCCTCGAACGCATCCTGGCTGAGGGTCCTGGAAGTGGACCAAACCAATGTTGTAAAATACGGGGATGAATTTCATGCCCCTCGGAGAAAACAGAAATTCCACAGCGAGAAAGTTTCCCAAGACATGTTTCAGCTACACATTCTCAACGTGGAAGACGGCGATCAGGGCAGATACCGCTGCGCGGTGCAGGAGTGGCTCTTGTCTGCAAACGGCACTGGGTACAAGCTTGGAGAAGAGACATCGGGTGTGACAGAACTGAAACTCAGGCCCACAGGTAAACGTGCGAGTGTCCTCATGCGTCTTTCTGTAGGATTGCCACCTTCTCTCAGGCAGCTGTTCTTCGTGATTGATCACATGAAGGTAAAGATAGGACCCAGAGTCCTAGGAATCATGTCCTTCATGATGACGGTAGGACCCAGAAACCCACCAGAGAGGGGGGTGGGCCACCGAAGGTGAATCCATCGGAGGATTCAGGGGCTTGGAGGGAAGCAAGAGTCCTTTGATTGGTTTGCCGAGCAGCCTGGCAGCCTGGTCCAGGCAGCTACCCAGGGTATCATAGCGTCAGATCTCTACCAGTAGAATAACAAGCTGTGTCATTCCAGTGGGCTCTAGTGTAATTTGGCAGAGAAAGAGTAATACGAAGCATATTTCTCCCACTGTGAACAGAAACTGTACAGCTCTACAGGGATGTGTGCAGAAATTGCTTTTCACCATTCGGCTGCCTAAACAGAAGGCGAGGAAGAGTAGTTAACGGTTGGAATGGCTTGCTGAGGAGATCGCCTCTTCCTCAGGAGATCTTTAAAAGTGCAATAGGCGTCGCACCCATTGCATTGGCCTGAGAGAGCTCAGCCCACGTGTGGGCAGGGTCGAGTAGACCCCTCGGCCTCCCGTGGGTCACCTCCAGTGTTGATTGACATTAAATGAATATCACGGCTCAGGGTTGGGAACTGGACGAGCTCCAACAGCACGATGCAGATAAGTTCATCTCCCCTGGCATTTAAAATTCTATTTTTGATGTAACATCAACAGCAAGATTGTAATGAGCCTGGCTGCGTGTTAGGCAGTTAGGAACACACAGATACAGGGCACAGCTCTTGCCTGAAGGAGCTCACCGTCTACTAGGGCCGTAGGGAGCCCCTCTGGCTCCCCTTCTCACTATTCTCCAGCCCCTTCTTTCTCTCCCTGCTAAACGTGGGAGTTCCTCAGGGATGGATCCTGTGCCCATTTTTCTCCTAATCCCTGCTCCGTGCAGAACTTCATAAACACTGCCTTGATGCCAGCTGCCGCCTTCAATGAACTGGCCCTAGGTCTATATTCTTAGCCCAGTCTCCTGAGCTCTGGAACTTTTAACCTGCGGGCCACTGGGCATTGCTGCTTGGATGCCTCAGAGTCCCTCACACTCAGTATGTCCTATATTGCATTTAGCCTCTCTGCCGTCCCACCAGCTCGTGCGCACTTGGCATTCTCCATCTGCGGGGCTGGCAACCCTTCCTCCCCGTTGTCTAAGCCAAATCTTGACAGTGTAGGCAGGTCCCTTTAAGGAGGCAGCCACTGCTGAGCTCAAGCCAGAGCTTCCCATTCAGGTATGTGGGTTCCGCATTGTCCAGTCGTTTAGTATAGTAAGAAAGGCCTACAGTTGTTTTGTGTGTGTGTGTGTGTGTGTGTGTGTGTGTGTGTGTGTGTGTGTGAGAGAGAGAGAGAGAGAGAGAGAGAGGGGCTCATTTTGAGGACATACACTGCAAATTCAAATCTTTTTAAAACCCGGAGAGTGTCAAACAGAACATAGTTGGGTGTGGCTGCTGCAGTGGCCAGCTGAGCACCCTGGTGTCTGGAGTGGGTTGAGGAAGAGGCCCAGGGTCAGCATTGGAAGAGGGACATTTTTCTCTGAAATCGAAAGAGGAGAGGAGTTCAAGAAGGAAAGGGACTTCGGTGGCAAAAACCACAGAGGGCACGGAAAGAACCAGAGCAGGAAAGCAGGCCCTCGCTGGGGACCGGGCCCGAGCATGGCAGTGGCGTTGGAGGGCTGGCTGCAATAGCGTAGCGAGTACTTTGAACGGAGGAAGCAGGTGAATACCAGTGTATCACGTGAGCTAGTATGGCCCGTGCTTTGCCATCAAGAGAAGGAAAGAGTCAAGAACGGTAACTAAAAAAGAATCCAGGACCGGACAGAGTTCTTCTCTTTATTGTTGAAAGCATTACAGACGACCCCCCCCCCCCCCCGTCCCCTCTAGCCTGCACCTGTCCCCTGCCCCAGGCCCGCACCACACAACGTTGTTCTGTCACAGAGAGATTAATACATTTGTTTGTAGTAGAGTCTAACATTTAGTACTTCCTATGCTTTGTTTGTTTGTTTGTTTGTTTGTAACTACTCTGGCCTTTATTCCAACTCCTTACCTGATGAGAGAGGAAAAAAAAACATGTTTTTTAAGTAAATGTCAAAATCTGTTTAAAACCGAGTCTAAGCCAATAAGGTACATGGTCTCCTTGAGTGGTATTCTAACGCTCGTACAAACAGGCTCAGTCTCTCCGACAGCCTCCTCCTTCCCGGGTGTGTGGGAGGAGGGCGGTTTGCTAAGGAGGAAGGGCAAGGTGGAATAGCTGACCTGAGGGCTGGGGAGTGGAAATTTTTGGCTGGTCCCCGTGGGAAGCAGAAGAGACAGGTGACAGGGGGAGGGGAAAGCAGCAGGACAGAGCACCCACCGAAGCTGGGTGTCTTTCAGCCGCAGGCCCAGCAGACAACAGGTCTGGCTGAAGGATGGAGGCGGCTGGTTTGATTCATAGCAGAGAATGTTCTCGCAAATATGGAAGAAGGACAGAGGTCAAAGGAAAGGGTTGAAGATGTCTAAAGATTATCACCTGGACCTCCTCTGGGAGAGCGAGGGGCTTCAGAGGAGGTGCCTGGTCTACAAGTCCGGGCTCTTCTCTAACTTCCCGCCACTTTATTTCCTAGGAACTAAGGTCCGTGTCTCCAAAGTGCACCGGACAGAAAATGCTACGGAGCACGGAGAGGCGGCCATGCACTGCGGCCTGGAGAGCGCGGGCGGCTCGGCCTCCCTGTTCTCTGTGACGTGGTACTGGGCCAGAGAACGTTCCGGAAGGAAGAAGCTGGTGCACCTGCAGCACGACGGCCTGCTGGAGTACGGCGAAGAGCGGCTCGGGAGGCGCCTGCACTGTTACCGTTCGTCCCCTGCAGACTTCGTCCTGAAGCTTCTCCGGGTGGAGATGGAGGACGCTGGGCAGTACTGGTGCCAGGTGGCGGAGTGGCAGCCCCATGGCACTCCAAGCAAGTGGGTCAGCCAGGCGTCAGATGAGTCGCCGCCGATGGAGCTCAGGGTGCTGCCCTCAGGTAACGACGGGTCAGCTTGGCTTGGCTCCGGGGCAGGAGGCCCTCTGTCTGCCCTCTTCTCGTTTCCCTCTCAGCTGCGGCTGGCTCCTTCAGGCTGAGAACGATTCCCCACTCCCTAACACTGTGACTTTGCCTTTTCTCTCAGACGTAACTTATTTGGGCAGACAAGGGTCTGCTTGAGGTTTTAGCATAGACACTGAAATGTCAGGGGACTCCGCTCTTGCTTCCCGTCCCAAACAAAAATGCCTTCAGCATTACACCCCTAAGTAACTGAAGCGTGTTTGCAGCAGATGTTCTTACCTCCTGGCTGACCTTGAACCTCAGAATGCTGATGTGCAGTGGGGGAGGGGAGGAAGCGGGTGGGGGGGCTGGTGGCTTTACCTTTGATCTGGTTGAACCAATATCAGCTACGTCTCTGCTCCCTGAGTCAAAATCAAAACAAAACAAAGAGGAAAAACCTTTCTCGATGACCAGGAGCCAAGCTTCTTATCTCTCTCTGTGCTCAGCCGACTTTGATGGGGACAGTCATGCGGTGTCCCTCTCCTATTTGCACCTTGGAAGGCCTCAAAGGAGGAAGTGCACCTGATAGACCTGCTTCCAGGCTGCAACAGGGAAGGCAAGCTCCTTGAAGACCAGTGGCCAAAGGGTGGCCCCTCTCTGTGTGGGAAGGTCGTCGGGTCCCGCTGAGCCCATAGGTTCAGGAGGGATGTGGAGCGAGAGACGCTGGGGGTGAAGAGGGCACCCTTCCAGCAGCGCCGTGCCAGGCATATCGGAGCCATTTATTAAGCAGTTGTTAATGAAAGCAAAAATGTCTCCGGCCAGACCAGTAAATCTTCCCTGGCGATCAATGATGCTGGCAGATGCTGTAGCCAGCTCATTCTCGGAGCCACTTGTGCCTGGTGGGGTTTAAGGAGAAGGTGAGAGGTGAGCAATGAGCTAAACAAACTATGGAAGAGGGTCATCAGAGAGGCAGCGATGTGGTCTTGGTTCCCTACCCCCGGAAGGCTCCATAGAGATGGCATTCCTAGGACACCCGCTCGCTTTGGTGTCACTCCTCAGGAGGGAGGGTGCTGCTGGGAACCAATGGAAGTTTCTCAGGAGCAGGGAGAGGTGGCTGCCTCCCAGCTATCCCAGCAGGGCTGCTAGAGCGGAAGGCCAAGCTATCTGATTGGTTCTCCGGGTCCCATCATCCTCTCCCCTGCCCATTCTTCAGTGAATTTTCCTCCTCAGCTTCCAAGCAGAATGTTTCTTCCCATCAGCTTTCCTTCCATTCCAACAGTTATGGGAGTCCCACACCGCTGAGCGCATTCCCCATATGTTTTCCCACGGAAATCCCTAAGCTCTGCCGAGTCAGCACTTTTTGCAGTAGACTAGATAGCAACTGTAAAAAGTGTATACTTTACTACATAACTAAACATCGCATCTCTTGTGGCCTCTTTATAAAACAAGTGTGAGGTTTTATTTTTTTGGGGGGGGTCTCCTTATTTACCTTTATTTTTTTTTATTTTATTGCTTAAAGTATTACAAAGAGTGTTAAATAAGTCTCCATTTTTCCCCCTTGACCTTCCCTTGACTTCCTCTACCCCCCAGTGTCTTGTGTCCATTGATTATGTTTATATGCATGCATACAAGTCCTTCAGTTGATCTCTTAACTCTCCCCCAACCCTCCTGAGCCTTTCAGCTGTAGTTTGACAGTCTGTTCAATGCTGTTCTGCCTCTGTATCTGTTTATGTTCATCTTTATAATGGTCTTTATTATCCATAAGTAAGTGAGGTCATGTGGTATTTTTCTTTCATTGACTGGCTTATTTCACTTAGTGTAATGCTCTCCAGTTCCATCTATGCTGCTGCAAATGGTAAGAAGTCCTTCTTTTTTACAGCAGCATAGTATTCCATTGTGTAGATGTACCAACAAGTGTGAGGTTTTAAACAGATGATCCCCGAAAAGGAAAGGTTAAGTGTGGGGTGGTCTTGGTACCCTTCACAATTGAAGATGGCAGGAGATGAGTGAGTGAGGTGGGGAGGTACACTTTCTCCAGCTTGTCTTTGTGTGAAGCTAAAGGAAGTGAACTTTATCATAGAAGTTAGTGCCATTGAACAAGTTCAAGCAGGGGATGTCATCATCAGCTGTCTGGGACGAGGTAACAAAGCTGTGGAGCGCGTGGTTCCAGTGAAGGCAGAGACGTTAAGAGGCATTTCCCTGGGGAAACGGACCTTGCATTTTCTTCTCCATCTCACCTCCTTAGCTGGGACTAAGCAAAGGCAGAGTCTCCAGTCTTTTAACCTCACCCTCAGACCCCAGACATAGATGTGTTATTTTAGAGCACTGGTTCTCAACCTTCTGGCCCTTTAAGTACAGTTCCTCATGTTGTGACCCAACCATAAAATTATTTTCGTTGCTATTTCATAGCTGTAATGTTGCTACTGTTATGAATTGTAATGTAAATATCTGATATGCAGGATGGTCTTAGGCAACCCCTGTGAAAGGGTCATTACACTGCCAAAGGGGTCACAACCCACAGGTTGAGAACCGCTGTTCTAGAGAATTCTCTGTGATTAATTAATGGACAAGGCTATAGGGCTTTCCAGGGAGTGGATTATTTGTAGTAAGTAGTATGGTATTTGTTACTATTTCCAAGCTTTTACTTGGACAAAGATATACTTAAAAAGTGGATCCTCGCCCTAACTGGTTTGGCTCAGTGGATAGAGCATCAGCCTGCGGACTGAAAGGTCCCAGGTTCGACTCCAATCAGGGGCATGTACCTTGGTTACAGGCACATCCCCAGTGGGGGTGTGCAGGAGGCAGCTGATCAATGTTTCTCTCTCATCGATGTTTCTAGCTCTTTCTCTCCCTTCCTCTCTGTAAAAAATCAATAGAATATATTTTTTAAAAAAAGAAAGAAAGAAAAAAGGGGAAAGAGATAAATCTTAAAAAAATAAACATAAAAGTGGATCCTCACTGGAGATATGTGCACCTACCACCCTGAAGTTTCTGGAGAGACCATGCTATTGATCCACGCTACCCCAGTGCCTCCAATGAGGCCTGACACAGCGCTCGCCATGTGTTTGATGAAGAATGAGCAAACCAGTCTTGTGTTGGCTGCTGTCGGGCATTCACTTGTTGGGGGAATGCACCTGTGTCAGGTTACCTAGCTCCACTTTTACTTCTTGGCAGGAGTCAACTCTCCCACACGGCCGCACATGGCAGTCAGTTGCCCAAGTTTTCATTAGGGTGGGGAGGAGTTGCTAGCCCCCTGATTGTCCCGTACCTTTCCTTCTCCGAATGTTCCCTGTGACGTGTTTGGCTGTGGGTAGAAGCATGTTATAAATTAAACCTCATGATGAAATATTCTCATTACATTTTTGGCTCAGTCTTGCACGCCTTGTACTTTGAGCTTTGGGTACTTACTCGGATTAATTCAAAATGCCAAACCTTAATGGTTTTGAATGTCACTAATTCTAATTCAGATAGGGGTGAGAGGCAGATGGTGGGAAATGGTGATTGCGGGATCCAGAGCAAGCACTGTCCTCCCAGGAGAGGCCCTTTGGAAGCGGTGGAGCTGGCAGTTGCTAGCTGGTGGCCAATTTGGTGCTGTGAAGAGCTCACTTTGCCGTCCTTGATGGCAAACTGCTCTAGGCGGAGCAGCCTCCTCCCCATTAAAATAGTCAGCCCCCTGGCAGTGCCTTCACACGGAAGGTTAGCATCTCAGTGGCAGAAAAAGCAAGTACCCGAGCTCTTTCCACCTTCTGTGTGCTGGCCCCACCTCCCCACCGTCGCCCCACCATCCTAGCAACAGTGATACGTGGGTGCTATGGACTCCCACCTCCCAACTCTCTACCTCCCATGACTAGAAAAGGGAGCCAGAGCCTCCTAAGTGATCATGTGACTCTCAATGAATGTCACCCTGGGGGCTGAGGGCTCAGAGGTTTAAGGAAGAACAGGACCAAGCCTGTGGCCTCCAGAGGAATCAGCAGGCTGAGCCCTGTTTTTTCTCTGATTTCTCCGGAGAAAGTTGCCTGTGATTTTCCTAACTTTCTCAGTAGCATCCTAGCTGATATTTATTCCTTGCTGACTCAACAAATGCACTAGGCACTGTGTTAAATGCTGTATTGTGCATTATCTCATTGCGACTCTAGACATGGCCATCCCCAATTGATTGATGAGGAAACTAATGATTAGAGGGGATAAATCACTTGTCCAATGCCGGTCATGAGAAGTGGGAGAGCCAGGATTTGAAGCCAGCTCTCCAAGATACTATGGTAGGTGCTCAATCAGCACTCTGCACAGGAGTAGTATGAAGTAACAAGGCCCTTAGCCTCTGGTCTCTTCAGCATCTCTGTCTGTGCCTCCTCCTCTTTTTTTTTTTTTTTTTAATTTTTAAAATCTTAGGGAGATAGAGAAAGAGATTTGTTTTTCCACTTACCTATGCATGCCTTGGATGATTCTTGTATGTGCCCTGACCAGGAATCAATCCCACAACCTTGGCATATCGGCTCAACGCTCTAACCAACTGAGCCCCTCAGACAGGGCTACCTGTCCTTCTTAACCAAATGCCCTCAAATCTATTCAGATAAGAAGTATGAGGATTGATGTAATCAAGTCGGGCCCTAGAGAGGGGTTAGATAGGATGTGGAGAGGGGGTGATGAAGGATCCAAAATCGAGCTTTTTCATTGCCCACCTTTTCAGAAACCAAAGCCACATTTAAGGTGGGGAATTAAAGGAGACCACAGGAAAAGCACACAGCGAAGCGCTGCAGCGCCTTGTCAGCCCTGTCCAGTGATGACCTTCGCTCTGTGTGAGAAGAGGGCAGGCACGCCCCTGGGCCCCTGTGCATGGACTTCACTCTCGTAATTGATTCATCCATCAGTCTCCATGGATGACCTGTGGACAAAGCGCTGCACAAGATAAAATGACGCATGAGACGTAGGCCCTGTCCTCCCGGAGTTCCCAGGGCAGAGGTTGGACCAGTGTCTAGATTCCTTTTTTTTTTTTAATATATATTTTTACTGATTTCAGAGAGGAAGGGAGAGGGAGACAGATAGAAGCATCAATGATGAGAGAGAATCATTGATTGGCTGCCTCCTTCATGCCCCACACTGGGGATTGAGCCCGAAACCTTGACCGGCATCAAACCTGGGACCTTTCAGGCTGATGCTCTATCCACTGAGCCAAACCAGCTAGGGCTAGGTTCTTGACTTCCAACAAAGACACGTTCTTCAAAGAATAAAATGCATCAGTAATGCCAAAAATGGAATCCTTGTTGTATGACCTCAGAATTTGTTGTTTTCATTTCAAAGAGTTTACAGACCAAGAATCCTATAGCTTAACCTCTAAAAAAGCAGTTGCTTATGTTATTATTATAATTTTCCAATGTCATTGCAGCTACTGTTAGCACCAGATTTTCAGAACAGCCCTAGTTTTGG
>PVJC01052005.1:0-11289 GCA_004026665.1 Murina feae
GCTCTTCCGATCTACACACACAGGAGGACTGCTCCGAGCCTCAGATGCGGCTGGGGGCAGGTCCCCAGTGGCCACACACACACACACACACACAAAAGGCGCCTGGCAGACTGGGGCCATCATAGGACATCCACTGAGGGGTCCCAGACTGTCAGAGGGCACAGGCCGGGCTGAGGGACTCCCTGCACCCCGAGTGCACAAATTTTTGTGCACCGGGCCCCTAGTTTATTTTATAATTGGAAATTGGTACCTTGTCATCCCCTTCACCTATTTCACCCACTTCCCCTAACTTCCTCCTCTGGTAACCACAAGTGTGTTTCCTATATCTATGAGTCATTTTCTGTTTTGTTTTGTTTGTTCATTTGTTTTGTTTTTTAGATTCCACATGTAACTAATATTTTCATCTGACATTTCATTTAGCATAATACCCGCTAGGTCCATGCATGTTGTTGTAAATGGCAAAATTTCATTCTTTTTATGGTTGAGTAATATTCAGTTTGATGGACACTTAGGTTGCTTCCATATCTGCAATGAACCATACAGGTGTGTCTCTTCAAATTCATGTTTTGTTACAAATACCCACAAGTGGAATTACTAGATAATATAATAATTCCATTTTTAACTTTTTTAGGAATCTCCATACTGTTTTCCATAGTGGCTGCACCAACGTACATTCCCACAAACAGTGTATAAGGGATCCCTTTTCTCCACATCCTTGCCAACATTTTTTATTTCTTGTCTTTTCTATAATAGTCATTCTGACAGGTGTGAAGTGATATCTCACCATGGATTGAGTTTAAATCTTCCTGATGATTAGTGATGTTGAGCATCTTTTCATGTGCTTCTTGGCCATTTGCATGTCCTCTTTGGGAAAAATTCTATTCAAGTCCTCTGCCCATTCTTTAATCAGGTTGTTTGTTTTCTTTATATTAAGTTGTGAAAGTTTTTTTATATATTTTGGATATTAAACCCTTATCAGATGTATGATTTGCAAATATCTTCTTCCATTCAGTAAGTGGCATTTTCTTTTTTCTTTCTTTATTGATAAAGGTATTATTTATGTGTCCTTATCCCCCATTGCTTCCCCACACCCTACTCATGCCCTCACCGCCCTGGTGTCTGTGTCCATTGTGCCTTTTCATTTTGATGATAGTTTCCTTCACTATGAAAAAGCTTTTTAGTTTGATGTAACCCTATTTGCCTATTTTTGCTTTTTTTGCCCTCACCTGAGGAAACTGATCCAAAAAAGTATTGATAAAACCTATGATCAAGGAGCTTACTGCCTGTGTTTTCTTCTAAAACTTTTATGATTTCAAGTTTTACATTCAAGTCTTTAATCCATCTTAAATCTATTTTTGTATATGGTGTAAGATAGTGCTTCAATTTTTATTCTTTTTCATATACCTGTCCAGTTTTCCCAACACCACTTACTGAAGAGACTGTCTTTTCCCCAGTGTATATTCTTGCCTCCTTTGTCATGGATTAATTGGCCATTAATTGGGTTTATTTCTGAGCTGTCTATTCTAGTCCATTGATCTATGTGTCTTTTTTTCATGACAGTACCATACTGTTTTTATTATTATAGCTTTATAGAATAGTTTGAAATCAGGGAATGTGATACCTCCAGCTTTGTTCTTCATTATTAAGATTGCTATGCTATTCAGAGTCTGTTGTGGTTCCATACAAATTTTAGTATTCTTTGTCCTATTTCTATGAAAAATACCATTGGTATTTTGATGGGGATTGCATTGAATCTGGAGGTCACTTTGAGTTGCATGGATATTTAAACAATAAATATTCTTTCAATCCATGAGCATGATATACCTTTTCATTTATTTGTGTTGTCTTCAAGTTCTTTAAATAGGTTTTTTAATGCTATCAGAAAGTAATAATTAAAACTTTTTATTCCCAGGCCACAGAGAACCTTTTCTTCTTTCAAGTATTACTTTGGCCAACATAAATACAAGCTTTATGCATTTTCTAGACTATATTATAAATTCCCATATGTTGTATATAAACCATTTTTGAAATGTAAATCTCTCCAGGACTTTAAAATAATGCACATTACTGAAAGTATGCAATGAGCTGGCCATAGAATGTGATACTAGAATTCGAAGAACAGTTATCACCTACTAATAGTTTATTAGATGCCAGACACTGTGCTCCGTGCACCATATACATTATTTCAACTAAAACTCATAAAAATCCTAAGAAGTTAGTAATACTTTTATCCCCATTTTGCAGATCTGAAAACTAAAGTTTAGAAAAATTGAAAAACTGATCCCAGGTGACACAGTTGGTAAGGTAAGCTCTGCTTTAATTTCGAAACTATATGTGTGTAATTAGCCACAAGCTGGGCTGACGGCTAGTGAGTTCAGCAACCCGCTTCCTTAATATACTTTCTTTTTTTTATTTTTTAAATATTTTTATTTATTTAAGAGAGGAAGCGAGAGAGATAGAAACATCATTGATGAGAGAGAATCATTGATTGGCTGCCTCATGCACACCCCACACTGGTGGTCAAGCCTGCAACCTGAGTATGTGCCCCAACTGGAATCAAACCATAACCTCCTGGTTCATAAGTCTACGCTCAACCACTGACCCACACTGGCCAGGCTTCTAACACTTTTTTAATTTACGTAGAGACTAGGCAAAGTCATAAATAAAAATAAAACTGTTTGCCCCAGCTGGGTGGCTTAGTTTGTTGGAACGTCGTCCCATGCACCAAAAAGGTTGCAAGTTCGATTCTAGTCAGGGCACATACCTAGATTGTGGGTTTGGTCCCCAGTTGAGGCACATATGGAAGGCAACTGATCAATGCTTCTCTCTCACATTGATGTTTACTTCTCGCTCCTGCTGCCCTTCCTCTCTCTCTAAAATCAATAAAAATATCCTCAAGTGAGGAATTTTTAAAATTAAATATATTTAATAACAGTTAAATATGTATATTGACTTGCTATCATGTGATCAGATTTGCTCAACATATATAATATATATAATATGCTCAATAAGCATATTACCCAAATGGGAAAAGCAAAACCCTTTTCCATGACAAAAATCATTTGAGAGCACCAGGTGTATGGCTCCTTATCTCAGTGGAAGTTGAGACTTTGGCAGAGAACATCATTCCTTCTTCAGCATGTACATAGATTGCTACTTGCAACCCACAACTTGTATAATTTTATTTATCCTGATTCTCCTTCCAAGAAAAACAAAGTGAATGTCTAATAATCATAATCTGAAAGTAGCCAAATTATGGAACAAAAGTGTCTACTGGTTTTGTCGTTAAACAGATAATTTATCAAAGGAAGATTCATATGCCTGCACCTAGAAACACGGAGAATAACTTTCAGCAGGGTAGCCTTCTGATTACTCTCACAACTTATATAAGAAGAATTTAGAAGTCTTATGACCACTATCAGTGCCATGTCCACATCTAGTTTTAAAATCTGTGGAACTCAATTTCCAAAAAAAATCAATTCCCTCACCTGGGGTTCTTTAGCAGAACCCCTCCTCCCCCACCCCCAATCAGACTGAATTAGCCACAATGTCCAACCTAGATTTCAGTTCTTTATTTTCTAAGGAAATTCGTTGCCCTTTTCAGATATCCTGCCTCTACTGGCTCACTCTACTATGTGCTCTCTATTCAGTTTTGTTGAAATGATAAGCCTGCTCAGAAGCAAGCTTCACAGCCAAACTCAGTAGCCTTACTGAGACCATTTCTTACCAGGAGATAACCTTTCCTCTACACACCAATCCTACATATCTTTAAAAGCAACTCATGTTCCTCTCTCCTTGTGGAACCTTTCTCTGATAATCGTCCCCAGCAGTGTTTGCTTCTTCCTGTTACTCTCATGCTCTGTAGCGCTCAAGTAGCATAATCATGTATTTCTGGACACTGTTAATAATCTCTTTATGTCTAAAAATTATAATTCCACTTAAATTACCAGTTCCTCCAGTGAAGGAACTAACATACAACAAACAAACCTAAATCCTCCCCAAATGGCACCTGCTTCAATGCTCAGCAACGTGCCTTCCACGTGGTAATTGCTCGGTTAAGTCAGATATGAGTTTCCAACACTCTGTGAACAGCTCTTGAAACTAGAGCTACTATGATTAGGTTGTTGCTCTTTAAAATGTGTCCTGAAGAATCCAGATAAACAGTGAAATCTCAAAGAGTCCAGCTATAAGAGTCAACCCAAAGGCTTTAGGAGGACTCTGGGGAGCTGGGTTAAAAATGGTTACTCTCCTCTCCCCCATACAATGGATCATGATTAGATTGTTGTTCATTTTTTTAACACCAGAAAAATTAAATTTAGAAAATAGATCTATATGTACTACCTTTAGTATCTTTTTCCTCTGAACAAAGTTTTTAAAATCTACTGGCATTGGGCTTTTTCTACATATAGTTAGTGCCAGATCCTGGGCTTATCTTTATATCACACTTGGAAAACATTTGAAATTAGAAAATAGTAAAGCTGGTGGTTACTAAAAAAGGTATATAATTTCCATATACCTACAATGGAATATTATTCAGCCATGTAAAAGAATGAAATACTGATAAATGTTACAATGTGGATGACCCTGAAACATATTGTGCCATGTGAAAGAAGCCAGACACTAAAAGGTCACAGATTGTATGATTCTATTTATATTAAATACCCAGAACAGATAAATCAATAAGGACAAAAAGCAGACTGATGGTTATCAGAGGCTGCAAGGAGGGACTCTGGGGATGGGCTGCTTAATGGGTATGGAGTTTTATATTGAGGTAATAAAAATGTTTTAGAACTAGATATAGGTGTTGACTACACAACATTGTGACTGTGCTAGATGCCACTAAATTATATACTTTAAAATTGTTAACTTTATGTTGTGTGAATTTCACTTCATTAAAATAATAAAAAATCTTATCTGGCACTTTTAGCTCCTACAGCTCAAGGAGCTACCGAAGCAGAAAGGAGGGGAGCCTACCTCAGGCAGGGAAAACTTTTAGAAGAGAATGGCATCTAAGCCAAAACCTGAAAGACAAATAAATTTAAACTAAATAGAGAAGATAGAAGTGGGAATGGGGAACAAAGGGGGAGAGAAAAAAATTCTGGTAAGATGTTGCATATATGATGATTTAATACTATAACACTGACATAAATTATCTCTCCTCTTCCATAAAATCAAATTAACAGATATATATTAATCATCATTACTTATGGGGAATGAGGCTGGATCCTGAGAGAAACATAGATCAAAAAAATCATAATCTTACAAGAGAAAGAAAAAAAACTAGCATTTCTTGACCACCTTCTATCTGACATATATCTTACATATATTACCTCAATTAGTTCTTTAAATAGACCAGAGATTAGAGAAATTAATTCTATAAAGTAACTTGCCCAATATTGCACAGCTTGCAAGTGAAGGGAAGAGAACTCAAATAAATCTATGTGTGTCTCACTCCAGAGCCCACATTCTTGTCACTACAGCAGGCTGCCGGTCACAAAGGATATAATTATAGCTGCTGGAAGTTGCAAACCTTGTCGAGACATCAGCGGAGAGATACCACAGAGCAGAGATTATGTTCCTTGTTTGTGGCAAAGAACATGGAAAGAACTGGGACCACATCTGGAGAGAAACAGATGTCCCAGATGCCAGATCCCAAGGCCACTAATAGAAATAAGGAAGAAAAGCTTGCACATCACCTGCTTCTGAAACTCTTTCCTGATCCCATTATACGGAGCTGAGGGAGCTTTCTGTAGTCACTGCAACAGAGCACTCCACATATTCAATGTTTGGTTTTGTATTTTTACTCATATCTCAGTTCCATCACCTACTAGCTTTGGATAAATTACAGAAAGGTGTATACCTTGGTTTACACATCTGCAAAATGATTTTGGGAAAATGAATGAATATATACAAAGGGCGTAAGTCTCTAAATATAGCAAGTGCTCAATAAATGTAATTTTTTTAATATCGCTGTATTACTATTTCCTTTACCAGGAATCTTCAGCTTCATGTGAGGACTATCTATTTATCTATCTATTTCTATTTTTATTTCTATCTCTAGCTTTATGTTTGGCCTCTAGAACAAAGCCTGGAACATTGTTGGTGAATATAAAGTCTTGACTCAAGGTGGTGGTGAACCCCATACTCTATTGATTAGTGGGATTTTTCAAGACTAAATCCAAATATCTCACTTTTGTTGTTAACCCTTTGACAACTATAAAATTGAGATTGTCAGTCCTCAAATATTTATTAAACACCTAATATTTGGCAGGCCCAGCACTAAATTTTCTAAATTGCCAGCAATGAATTTAGTCCAAGTGGTTGATTTATGATTCAGTTTGGACAAAGAAAGAAATAAGAATGCACACATTTGTACAGCCTCAAGAGAAAATACCTGTGCAGTGCCAAAGTTTTGGCTATCCTTACAAAGAAAACATTGCTACTCATGTACAAAACAAACTATGATCCATTAACTCAGCACAGAAGTCCTTTTGGCTCCAAAAAAGCTGGCACCCAAACAAGTTTTGTAGTCACACTGCCAAAAAATACCTGGCCCGATATACTTTAACATCCTTTCTTGTTTTCTTTCGGACATATTTCAGTAATTGCCTGTCTGCAGGTACAAGATGCTTACAGGAAGTGATTAATCTTTCATGAGACTATTCTCCCATTCCTAATGCAGTACAATAAAAGCTTGAAGGGACAGGCACCCTCATGTCAGTGCATGCTTCAAGGAGAGGAAGTTTTAATGGGAGATAAATCTGATCACATGATAGCAGTCAATGATGAAATCTCTTTTTTTAAAGAAAGCAACCCAACAGGACAAAACCACTCCCTGAAGAAGAAAAAAAAAAGCCCACCTCTAAACCTAAAACCTCTTTTTCTTTTTCTGATAGGAGGCCAGATGGGATCCTCAGACATCATGCAACACTACAGCTGGAAGCTGAATGGTTCATCTATACTCCCGACCCCCACGTATAGATACCGGAGATGAGAAAGGCTCTTGTTTGCTATCTGAAGCAGGTGTGGCTGGACTAAATGGAGAGAAGATGTCCAGCTGGAAGAACCCATCAACCAGCTGCCCAGGGCAGTCTGCTTAGATAAATACCACCTGTTACTAAATAGCCAGAGAAAAATTAGTCATATCCCAGGAACCTGCTGATTCTCTGTCTATTGTGCCGAGGCTTTTGTTTTTTTCGACATCCCAAATCCCATGTGTGTCTCAGAGTGACGGTCATATTCACTGTGTTTAATTTGATTCTGGATAATGACAGAGGCTTTTGGAGCATTAGGGTAAAGTATTTTCTGGGCACTGGGAGCACCTACATGACAGAATAATAAACAACACGTGGGAGAAGAGGACAATGACTCCAAAAGTCACCTTTTAACCAGACAACCTCAGTGTCCTCTGGAGCTTAGCCATCTTGAAGAAGGGACATGGCCCCTCTTGTATACCCTGTTGCCTCTCTTGCTGCTTCCCAGCTAGACCAGTCCACTGAGTAAAACTAAACACACACACACACACACACACACATACACACACACACTTGTTCGACTCATGCTCTTCCTTTACCTGGAATGCCTTCTCCCATGCTTTCCAAATCCCAGTCTTCAAGACCCAAATCAAATCCTGCTTCTCCTGGAGTCCTCCCTTAATTGTTAGCCCAAGTTATTTTCTCTGAACTGCTACAGCACTGAAAGTCCGTACTGTACATTTTGACATTTTAACCTGTGGCTTTCTACTACTGTCCCAAATAAATCTCATCTCTCCAACAAGATTCCTTGAGGGTGAAAACCTATCCCTCTGAGGCCCAAACCATCACAACACAAACTTAGGCATATAGCAACTTAATAATTGTGATCTCCACATTCTGAAATAATGTGGATCTCAAAAGTTGTCTTAAAATGACAGAAAGACAAAACGTTAGATCTAAAGTAGACGTCGTACTGGAAAAGACTTTGCATGATTTTGCCCCAAAATAACTAGAGGTCAATGTGCTGGAAGCCCTGGACATGTAGCAAGGCAGGGACAGAATCCTGGTTTTTTTAGTTCTTAACTTTATCAGAATCAGTTTCTTCATCTGTAAAATTTAACTCACAATGTCTAAGGTCAGGCGACTACTGAGAAGTTCTAACGAGGAAATCTATGATGACAGTGTTCATATGCATTACGAAAATTATACATGAATGGTTCTTTAGAAAATTGCAATAATTTCTTCAATATCAAACTGATTCCAAAAATAATGACATTATTCTACGCTGATTTTTTAGGTCCCACAAACTTGTCTGACTCTCAGAATCATTTGGGAACCTCGTTAAATGACAGGTAGCTGGTTCTCAATTTGGAGATTCTAGTTCAAGAAGTCCAGGTAGGCTCAAGTGAATCTAACAATTAGCCAGGTTTAGCATCTACTGGATAAAATCATTTTTGTCCACTTTGTTTTGCCCAGTATCTGACTAATAAACAAGTACTGGGATCATGGACTTTTAGAAATATATCTTTAACTAATAAACACATTGATAATTATTGGCATTTGCTGCTCTTCAACCTAAAAGCAGATTTTATCTCCTAAACCTTCCTTATAATTAAAATATAATAGGCATATATACATACATATATAAAGGTTAGTGTGTGTGTGTGTGTGTGTGTGTGTGTGTGTGTGTGTGAATTTCCTGGAGGTATGTGCTGTAATTACCCAGTATTCCGGAACCTCTCATATATCAATTTATCTCTGTAATCTGATCATTTGCTACAGTCAGGATATGTCCCATTTCTATTCCTCCACAAAGTTCACTCCTGTTTGTAAAACAATTACTCCAAACAAGAAATAAGACAGAACATTTCAAAGATAAAAGAAAAGTGACATAACTAAGAAAAAAGTCAAAATCCTGGTATGTGAAACTTACTTTTTAAAGAAGGACTTTGAGGGCACATTTCTCACCCAAAATCTGCCTAGATCCATCAGCCTAGAACTCAGATATAGGCACTCCTAAGAAAGCCCTCAAACCAGGGCATTTTGTCCTGCTAAGCAGGGGTCAAGGCAATCAACAGTAGTTTAGACTAAACAGGAAGAAAACCAGCTCAATTAATGTGACAGACACAGGAATGGCCATCCCATTTAAAAACAACCAAAGTTTGAAAGAATTTAGTTGCTGATAGTTGGCTAATGAATGCAGCTAATTGTATCTCCCACCCCTTTCAGATATATCTAGTAACTTCACAAGATGTAGAAGAATTGCACATCAATTCTGGGAAATGAATTCTATCTCTTTTTTTAAATTGTCCCAGACACGGCTGCTTGTAGAGGAAGCTGAGCATCCCCTGGCCTGGGCCCCCCAGCGTAAGGAAAGCCACTGACTCTTTCACAGGAGCAGATTGTTTCAACTTAATTGAATGAAGTAAACTTGGGGAAATACCTGACATTGCCAACTTGACCTCTGCTAAGCCTTTTGAACTTCAATCACTGTCCTCCAACACAAAGCCTTCTATTAGGCTTCCAGCGATTTCCCCTGATTACACAGGTAGCTTATCTTAAGGATTCCATGGTTTCAGTTCTCATTTCTGACCTGATTGGGAGACAAGTATTATTTCCGTGGTGGGTTTTATGACTAAGCCTGCAGAGATATTTGCTGGTTTGACTGAGTAAAGAGCATCTCATTTCAGTTTCTTATCCACCAAGATTCAATAACAAATTTTAAAGAAGAAAAAAATAGTTTTACTTTATGAGAATCCAAGTAAAAAAGTCTAAATAAATTAGCACTAGGCAGAAACTGTCCCAAATCATAATCGTTGGTGTTTTATAGAAATTTCAAATTTTAAAATACAATTTATAATATGGGGCAATAGATGAAGATTGTTCTCAATAACAAAATGCAGATGGAAAAAAAACAGCTTAAATTTCTCAAACAAGCAGAAGTACTTATTTTTCATCTAGTTCCCTGACAGAAGTAGCAGAAATTGAGGTTAATGTTGGAAACATTTTAAACTAATTACCCATCCTGGCAAATAAAGTGCTTGGAAATTTAGGTTGAAGATATGAATGGTTATTTTGTGTTATTTAGCCCTAAATATCTATGTTTTTTTAACTATAGACTACATGTACCTTTTAGAAATATATCAGGAAAAAATAAAAATATAAAAACATTTAAAATCATCTAATTCTTTACTGCAAAATAAAACAAAATATAATTTGTCCTCAGCAGATTGTCAGTGATTTAAAAGATTGCTAATGGCCAGTGCCAGCAAATGTGGAAAATATAGCAAATACAAATATGTGGGGAAAATACACAAATTTTTTGTAAAGTAATTTGGTTGGTTGCAAAATTGCTTATAATAGCAAAAATAGGAGGGAAAAAATAAATAGGAAAAAACAATAAAATTAAATAGGTGAATGGTTCAATAGCAACACTACATAGCCATTAAAAAGCTAAAAAGTCCTGCGTGATCTAGGAAAATGGCTATACTATATTTTTTGTAAATAAAACTGATTCTAGAGACAGAGAGCAAGATGGCGGCATAAGGTAAACACCATAAATGCAGCCGTGAACAACTATTTCAGAAAAACCACGAAAAGAACACACGGACACCACTCGCACCCACAGGAAGGCTGGCTGAGTGAAAATCCTACAACTAGAAAAGAGTCTGAGACTCACAGGAGTGGCGGAAGCAAAGTACAAAGGTACGGAGGCGCGCGCACGGGGCTCGGGGAGAGGGCTGGCGCCGGAGGACGCGGCTCTTTTCCAAAACGGAGAGAGCCACAAGTTCCCAGCGGCTCTGAACTCCAGTTCCAGGCGAGTTTCTGAAGACCCAGACGCCCGGAGAAGGGGGACTGACTGGCACCGGGAGGAAATCCAAAGTGGGTTTCTCTCAGCGTTGCTTGCAACAAATACCGTGGGACACAGAGACCTAGTGTCTCTTAGCGCAGGGCTAAGAAGCACCATAGCTATTTGCTCCGCCCTGCCCTGCAAACTCCCCAAGGCCCCGCCCCTCCCAAGCTGCGTCAGAAGCTTTTGCATATAAAAGACTGAGTAGCCTAAGGCAAAGGCTTAATCAACAACTCCTTAAAGATACAGGAGCCAGCCTCACCCAATGGCCAGAGTGGGACTAACCTAAACAAAACAGATCCACAAGGAACACACTCGGGGCAGATGCAGTGAGCATAAAAGCCCCACTGAAACAACTCTTGCCCCATAAGGGTGTCTCCAGCACAGAAGTTCTCCCACTGTAGACACAGCTGACTCTCATAACCAAGTGGCTTAGAGGTTAATTCCTCGCAGTGATCGCCTAAC
>PVJC01052006.1:0-11283 GCA_004026665.1 Murina feae
AAAGAGATATATGTACTAATCTTTGTAAAACTTTATGTAATAAAAAAAAAGAGGGGAAAAAATAAATAGACCTTTTCCCAAGGAAAACATACAAATGGTCAACAGGAATATGAAAGATGAAGTTAAACTTCAGTAGTTATTAGAGAAATGTAAATCAAAACCACAATGAGATATTACCTCATATCTGTAAGAATAACTATTATCAAAAAGACAACCAA
Organism: Murina feae; assembly: GCA_004026665.1. NCBI lineage: Eukaryota > Metazoa > Chordata > Mammalia > Chiroptera > Vespertilionidae > Murina > Murina feae. The sequence continues at coordinate 219 of PVJC01052006.1, forward strand.
TAACAAGTGTTGGAGAGGATGTGGAGAAAAGGGAAACCCTTGTATAATGTTGGTGGGATTGTAAATTGGTGAAGCCACTATCAAAAACATTACAAAGGTTTCCAAAAAAATTAAGAATAGGAATTCTCTAAGATCTGACCATTCCTCTTCTGGGTATTTACACCCCTCCCCGAAATGTGAAAACATTATTCAAAAAGATATATGTACTCCTATTTTTGCTTCACTGTTATTAACAACTAGAGGCCTGATGCACAAACTTCGTGTAAGAGGCTTGGCCCCTGCTGCCGCTGCGGCCCCCTCTGCCTTGGCCTCCTGCCACAATGGCTTTGTCCAGAAGGTCATCAAGTCTAATTAGCATAGTATGCTTTTATTATTATAGGCTAGAGGCCTGGTGCACAAAAATTTGTGCACTCGGGCGGGGGGGGGGTCCCTCAGTCCAGCCTATGCCCTATCACAGTCTGAGACCTCTCAGGGGATGTCCACCTTCTGGCTTACACTTGCTCCCCAGGTGACTGAGCCTAAGCTGGCAGTCAGACATCCTTCTGGCAGCCCAGGAGCCCTCAGAGGATGTCCACTTGCCAGCCGGGAGCAGGCCTAAGCTGCAGTCGGACATCTTTAGCACTGCTAAGAGGCAGGAGAGGCTCCCACCACCACTGCTGTACTGGCAGCTATCAACCTGACTTGTGGCTAAGCAGAGCTCCCCCTGTGGGAGTGCACTGACCACCAGGAGCAGCTCCTGCATTGAGCATCTGCCCCCTGGTGGTCAGTGTATGTCATAGTGACCAATCATTCCCAGTCATTCTGCTGTTAGGGCCAATTTGCATATTACCCTTTTATTACATAGGATAGAGGCCTGGTGCATGGGTGGGAGCTGGCTGGTTTGCCCCAAAAGGTGTTCCAGATCAGGGTGAGGGTCCCGCTGGGATGCCTGGCCAGTGTGGGTGAGGAGTTGAGAACCGTTTTCAGCTGTCCACATCCCCTTCAGGGAGGGGGTCCTGCTGGGGTGCCTGGCCAGACTGGGTGAGTGGCTGATGGCTGTTTGCAGGCTGGCCACAGCCCCTTAGGGGTGGAGGGTCCTGCTGGGGTGCTTGGCCAGCCTGGGTGAGGGGCTGATGGCTGTTTTCAGGCTGGCCAAGCCCCCCAACAGGGACCCTCACCCCATGAGGGTGGGGCCATCCTGGGTGAGGGGCTGATGGCTGTTAGAAGGCTGGGCACAGCCCTCAGCAAGGCTGGCTGAAAGCAGGTATCTGAGATTTATTTATCTTCTATAATTGAAACTTTGTTGCCTTGAGTAGAGGCCACAGCCAGCCTAGCCAGGCGGGAAGTTTAGCTTCCTCCATAGCCAGAGCAAGCAAGCCTCCTATTTGTTCTAGCTCCAAGGCTGCCGGCTGCCATCTTGGCTGGGTTAATTTGCATATAGTCACTTTGGCTGGTGGGCATGGCTTAGGTGTATCAGAGTGGTGTCTAATTTGCACATTACTCTTTTATTAGATTAGATAGCCAAGACAAGTAAAATATTGCCACCTGCAACAACATAGATGGGTCTTGATGGTATTATACTCAGTGAAATAAGTGAGATGGAAAAGGACAAAAGCCATATTATTTCACTCATATGTAGAATGTAAGACCAAAAAGTAATAAACAAACTAATAAAACAAACAAAAACAAACTCATAGATATAGACAACAGAATGATGGTTACCAGAAGAGAAGGATGGTGGGAGAAGGCAAATTGGGTAAAAAGGGACAAATATATGGTAACAGAAGGAAACTAGACTTTACCAGGTGTACCAGTTAATAGTGCAGATTTTGTAATCAAAGAAAACATGATAATTTCAAGAAAAACATCAAAAGTACTTTATTCAAAGTAATGTCCATTGCTAGCTACATATTTCCCCCATCTTTCAGGTAATTTGTGGATACCGTCCCATTATAACTTTTCTTGTTTGTTTTGAGGCAAACCATTCAAAGACCCAATTTTCCACTTCGTAAATTTTGAAGTACTGCTCAGAAAGTGTGTGTGCTATCGATCAGAACAAGTGGTAATCTGAAGGAGCAAGGTCTGGTGAATATGGTGGCTGGGTTAATACTTTCCAAGCAAGATCTTTTAACATGTCTTTAACGGGTTTTGAAGTGTGTGACGGTGCATTATCATGAAGCAAAATTACTTTGCTGTGTGTTCTGGCACACTCTGGTCATTTCACGATGAAAGCGTAGTTCAAATTGATTATTTGTTGTCGGTAGCAATCAGTATTAGCAGTTTCACCTGGTTTTAGAAGCTCATAATACACCACACCTTCCTGGTCTCACCAAACACAGATCATTGTCTTCTTTCCAAAGCAATTTGGCTTTGCAGTCAATGTTGATGGTTGACCTGGATCAATCCATGATTTTGTGCTTTTGGGATTCTTAAAATAAATCCACTTTTCATTGCCAGTCACAATTTGATGCAAAAAATACTTTCTTTCATGTCATTGAAACAACAGTTTACTGATGACTTTTTGGTTTTCCATTTGTCTTTTGTTCAGTTGATGTGGCACCCATTTTCCTTCCTATAAAATCTTTCCCGTTGCTTGTAAACAATCAGAACTTCTTTGCTGAGCAACCTTTAATCTCTCTGCAAGTTGTTTTTGAGTTTGACATACATTTCCATCCAATAATGCTTGTAATTGTTCGTCATCAAACTTTTTTTGGTTGACTGGACGTTCTTTGTCTTTCACATCAAAATCAGCACTTTTAAAGCATTTAAACCAGCATTCACAAGTACCTTGAGATGGAGCATGTTCATCATAAGCTTCCCAAAATATAAGATAACTTTCAGCAGCATTTTTCTTCAAAATAAAGTAATGAATTAAAACTTCCTGCAAATGTACTTTTTTATTTTGACATGGAATTTGGCATTTTTAAGTGTAAAAATATCTAAGATGTTAACACCTTCAAAAAATTTGACATATGAAGGTTTGAAGTTTGCTGTCAATACAACAAAATAGCATGCATATCAAATCGCATATATATCAACATATGTATAACTCCATCTATTGAAAAAATCTGCATTATTAACTGGTGCACCTACAGATAGCAAATTATAATGTTGTACACCTGAAATTTATATAATATTATTAACCAACTAGGGGCCCGGTGCACAAAAATTTGTGCACTCGGCAAGGGGAGGAGGGGGTCCCTCATCCTGGCCTGTGCCCTCTCACAGTCTGGGACCCCTGGGGGGGGATGTCCACCTGCTGGCATGCATGGCCAGCCTGGGTGAGGGGCTGAGGGCTGTTTTCAGGCTGGCCACAGCCCCCTCAGGGTTTGTGCACTGGGGAGGTGGGATGGCTGGTGAGTGCAGGCGTGGACGTTTCCAGCCGGGTGGCCACCATCGCACATACCTGGTGGGCCTCCACCATTGAGGGGACACACCTGGTGCAGAGCTGGGTGGCAGGCCAGGGGGTGGACGCTGGTGCATGGTCCCTTGGGGGGGGGCATGCTGCTGAGCGGACACACGGGGGTGGAGCCAGGCACACACTCACACAAGCCCCATGGAGTCCCCCCAGGGTGGAGGCAGGTGGCTGGACCTGTGGCAGAGGCTCTGCACAGGGGCAGAGGATGCTCGGGCATGACCCCGAGGGGGTACCCACCTCAAGTCCCCGTCGCTGAGCCTCTGAGGTCACGTGGGCCCAATTGCTCTATTCCCAGGCCTCACAGGGCCAGGCTGGGCTGCCAGCTCCCGGCCTTGTGGCTGCTCACTGCTGTCTGGAACCACTGTGGGCACGATTGCTCTATTGCCAGCCCCAGCCAAGGGCCGGGCCGGCTCTCACCCAAGGCCGCCCAGAACCAACCACTGGCGCGATCGCTCTATTCCCAGGCCCAGGCTGCAGGGCCGGAGCCTGGGCAGCCAGCTCCCGGCCCTGCTGCCAACCGCCACTGCCCTGAATCGACTTCCAGGCCACACACAGGCGGAGGTCAGGCCTCCACCTGTGCGTGAGCCAGTGCGATCTCTCTATTCCCAGCCCCATCTCTCTATTGCCAGCCCCAGCCGCAGAACTGGGGGCCTGGGCGGCCGCCCGGCCCTGCAGCCGCTGCCACTGTCTGGAACCGACCGCCAGAGCACGCAAGGGCGGAGGCCAGGCCTCACCCTTGCGTGCGCGGGGGCAATTGCTCCATTGCCAGCCTGGGCCTAATTTGCATACCATTGTTCTGATTGGCTGTTGGGCGTCCTGAAGAAATGGTTAATTTTACTATTTCACTTTTATTAGTTTAGATAATACCTCAATAAATTTAAATTTAAAATAGTTTTACCCAAGTAAAACTATTCAGCAAGTCACAAATATTCTGAGCTTCAGTTTCTTAATTTCCAAAAAAGGGACATGAATGCTTGCGCTTGTAGGATATTATGAGTCTTAATGTTGATAAACGAGAATATAAGTTAAATAACTTTGTAAATATAATCAAATAATTTTTAAATTATTTTTTAAATGTTGAAATGGATTTAGTTCAATAAAATCACTTGAATTTTCTCTCACTTGATTGTACCTAACTCCCATGGTCCCAAATCTCCAGTTTGTGTCTGCTTTCTTACTGGGTGTTCCCTAGTACTTCAAAGCCATATCAAGGCTTCTTTGCATTGTAATCCTATTTCTTTTCTCTTTTCCTTTCCCTCTTCCTTTCCTTTCCCTTCCCTTCACTTCCTTCCTCTCCCCCCCCCCCACATATACAACAAAAAATCACTGACTTCAAATAATTTTCTTTCCTTGTTTCCTAGAATCCTACGGATTACTAGAGGCCTGTGCATGAATTCATGCACCGGTGGGGTCCCTCCATCTGGCCAGCGATCGGAGCCAATCAGGGCCATCTCACTCAGTCCTGATTGGGGCCAATCAGGATCGGTGGCTGGGGAGGGACCAGAGGAGGGCTCCAGGGCGTGTCCAGCCCTGTCTCACCCAGTCTTGATTGGCCAGACTCTAGTAGCAAGCTAGGTTTGAGCATCTGCCCTCTGGTGGTCAGTGCACATCATAGCGACCGGTTGGCTGACTGCTTCGTTTGACACTTAGCATGTTAGGCCTTTCTATATAGTGATATCTTGATTGGTTCCCTGGACTTTTAGAAAGTGTGTTCATTCTCAAAACTATGCAGTTTCCAGTCCTTTAAGAAAGACCTGGGTTGATCTTCCCAGGTCCTCAGCTCCATAATCTTAGTTATATATAGCTACTTGATGTTTTTGGATGCTTACCTTGCTGTTCAAAATGCAAGGTCTTGAGTCATATCACATAGATCCCAATTTAATAGGTTTACTACATCCATGCATAAAATCTTGAATATTTCTAGGAGAATTTGAAGCAGATGGTCTTCATACCATAATATGAAAAACAATAAAATATTTATAGAACGCCTAACATTGAGTCATTCACCCAATCCCCTAGTCATAGCTTTGTTCTTACTGTTGCTTCTCTCAGGAATACTCTTTCCTTTTAACTCTGATAATGCAAATATTACTAATTTTTGAGATCCACCATCTTAAATGAAGCCTTCCAGTCCACACTTGTGCCCTTTTCCATTGAACAAGATATAGGACATTATCAGCATGGGGCTATAAATCCTAGTATTGAGCGATTATAGAGTTTTTACACTTCACAAACTGAATATTTATATCCAAGTCTGTGGCCTTGAGTTAAGTTTGCTACATGACCTGTAAACTGGGTAAACTAATAGAAAAGTAAACAACACTCAGAGCATTTGATTGGTCAGGGTAGTAACTCAAAACTCCATAGAAACTGGAAAGGAGGACAGTCAACAGTGTCAAAACCAATGATTGAAAATGATAAATAAACAAATAGAAATAGATGTAAGCTAGAAAATTGTACACATTCAGTAAGGACTAGTCAAGTGATAATACCCCAATGGTTTCAGTGAGAAAGGTGGCTGGTTACATAACTACTTAAGTGAGTTTGTCTAGTTTGGTGTAGATTATATAATAACAAGGAGAAAAGAAGGGAGATGTAAGCTAAGAGTAGAGTTGGCAGTGACACATGAGAAGAATAGAAGTCACGGACACAGTTAATAAGTGCCAAAATAGGGATTTAAACTCATATCAACCTGATTTCACTATACCACTGGATTTTAAAACTTTAGTGTGACTTGGAATATACTTTAAGTGGTATAGACCTGGGCCTAGAAGTGTGCATCTAAAAAACATTCCTTTGGTACAGATGAGCAGTCTGTAAATCATATGTGAGAAACAGCTCCTCACTGTTTCCTTGAGGCATTATTTCTCTCCCTCTCCCTATTTCCATGTTAGTCTTTCAAAGATACCCAACTATCTAGCAAGTTCAAGCAATTAAAAAATAAATTTTATGACCTCTTTCCTCTTTTTCTTTTATCCATCTTTTCAAGTTCTGGGTTCTTAAAATTAAAGACTCCTTTGCACTTAACAAAAGATAAGAGACTAGGGACCCGATGCATGAAATTCATGCACTGGGGTGGTGCCTCAGCCCAGCCTGCCCCTTTCACATATTGGGAGCCCTCAGGGGGTGTTCTACTGATGGCATAGGCCCGCTCCCTGCTCTCCTTAGGGAGTAGGCTTAAACCTCTGTATGGCCTCCCTTTGTGGGAGGCAACCAGGCTAATCAGGGGAAGCCACCAGCCCCATCACCCTGCTGCTGCAGCCACTGCCAGTCACCACAGCCACCAAGGTGTTTTCATCAACACGGACTCCAGCCCCTTCACCATGAAAAAATGACAACTTTCTTTAGGCATTTTCAAGATGTGTCTTTCATAGGCTATGACATTTCTTTCTTTCTTTCTTTTTTTATCCTCACCTGAGGATATATTTCCATTGGTTTTTAGAAAATGTGGAAGAGAAGGGAAAAACAGAGAGAAACATCAAAGTGAGAGGAACACTTTGATTGGTTGCCTCCTGCAAGAACCCTGACCTGGGCCCCGGCCAGGGAGGAGCCTGCAACCTAGGTACATGCCCTTGGTCAGAAATGAACCCAGACCCTGCAGTTAGCAGGCTGAGGCATTATGCACTGAGCCAAACCGGCTGGGGTAGGATATGACATTTCTTAGCCCTCCAGCAGTGGACCTTCATTTTTTTTCTCCAAGAGTGTGGTGGAAAAACCCTAGATGCCTTTTTGGATTCTTATTACCTAAGTTACTAAGGATATTACCAGTGGCATACAGGGAGCTTAGCCAATGAGCAGTAAGAAAAGATATTTCCTCTGTAGTTTACTCACATCACCAGCTCCACCCTTGCCCCTCCAATCCCAGCTCCACCTCTGCACAGGCCTGCAGTCTCTGCCTGAGGCTGCAGGCCTGGGCAGAAGACCCCCAAGTCCCTCCAATCACTGGCTTTACAGAACTCAGGTCTCTGCGATCACCGGCTTTGATCCTGGCCCCTTCCATCACCAGCTCTGCCCTTGCCCCACTGGCAGCCTCTGACCAAAGCTACAGGCCTGGGCAGGGGACCCCCAGGCCCCTGTCATTGCCGGCTCCACCTTTGAGCCTCTGGCCAAGGCTGCAGGCCTAAGAATGGGACCCCTGCTTTGCCTGCTCCACCAGTGCCCAGGCCCCTGCGATCTCTGGCCTTGCCCCTGCCCAGGCCTGAGGCCTCTGGCCCAGGCTTTATGCCTGGGTAGGGGACCCTCATACCCCGCTGATCACTGGCTCTGCCTCTGCCCCCTCTGATCACTGGCTCTGCCCTTGCTCATGCCTGAGGCCTCTGGCGAAAGCCTCTGGCCTGAGCAAGGAACTCCCAGCCACTCTGATCACCTGTTCTGCCCCTCGGGCCCCCGGGCTCCCTTGCCACCTGCCTGGCTATCAGGCCTGACTACATCAGTGGTGGGCTGAGCCAGACAGGGGGCCGTCATCTTGTGACTGTGGGAGTGGCCATCTTTGTGATGGAGTGAGGCCTAATTTGCATATTACTCTTTTATTAGATAGGATAGCTTGGTAATTATTGGTTTCCCTGGGGCATACCTGATCCCAAATCCTTAAGCTCATAAATACATTATGTGTTTTTTTTGTTAAAGTTAGACATCATCATCATCATCATCATCATCATCATTACTACTACCATCATCATCCTCTACTTACATTTTATTGAGTGCCCTGTATGTGATAGGCACACTGTAAAACGTATCACATTTTCCCTTAAACTTTATAAGATATCTGTAAGGTTAATATTATTATCTTTATTTGATAGATAAATAGATTCTCTAAGAGGGTTAAGTTACATAATTTATTCAGAACAAACAAACAAAGAAACAAAACATACACCCATAAATGGTAGTTTAAACCACTACATGGAATTGGAACCCATGAGGCCTGAATCCAAAGTTTGTGCTCTTGATTGTGCAACACTAAAGTATGTGAAAACACAGATGTTTCATGATTATTTGGCAAATCATAAATATCTGAAATAACAACTGGCATGAGTCAAAAGCTGCCACAAAAATATTAAAGGAAAAGGACCTAGTCCAAAGCCCAGAATTATAATCTTTCATGATAGTGGAACATGCCTGACAAATCTTCATGATCAAGCTTATACAGACATAATCATGTATTTTTGTGCCTCAAAGATTCAGATATGTTTAATTATTTAATGGAAGATTTAATTGGAAAAAAAACAATAAATAATTCCAGTTAAGTCTCTTCTAGGAATTTTGACATTTCCATAACTTCTATTTGTACGTTAAATATCATATGTCCTGTCACAAAACATTTAGTGGAATAAAACTCAATGGAAAACATTTGCTGTGACATAAATTATAAAACAAAGTAATAAAAAAAACCACATGTACTGGCTGTATTTGGATATAAAATAATCAAAACAACACTAGAAGAAAGAATAATTAAAATCTTAAAAAGGAAAACTTTCACAGAACTTTTTATAAATACACTTTGTAAAATATATCACAGACAACTAAAGACAAAGCAAAAAAAATTCATTTCTTTATGCACAATGAAGAATTAATTTTACAATGTTTGCTTTATTATTTTTAGAAAATGAGCAAGTTAAGGTATTTCTACTTTGCTGGGAACTATTTTTAATGGGAACCTTCTTCTTCATGTGCAATTTGAGAAATTTAGAAAGAGCAATCAAGGGACTATATATGTTTCTGTGACCTGCTTCAGATAGCCTGTGAAAAAATAGATAATTCTGGGCCATGGAAAGAGCCTATGCTGTGGAGTTAAACATTAATATTAAAGTCAATCAAATACTAAATAATGGTGGTCTAAAGACATGAGATTTCTCAACCAGATATTAAAAAACACATAGATAATTAATATTGGCCTCCCAAATTAGTATGTGCAAAAGTGAACAACTGCTATAATTTCTGTGGACTCCACAATTACCAGTTCAAATGTATACTCTACTAACAGTAATTTCCTTCTGCCCTTCTCATTAGAATAATGATAATTTAAAAGTCCTAGGTATGAATTCTGACTCTGCAAATTTACTGGGTATAAGAAATTGGCCAAAAGATGGGTAGAAGATTTATCGGGATGATCGTTTTGTAAAGTATATAAATGTCTAATCACTGTTGTACACCTGGAAGTAATATAATGTTGTATGTCAAGTATAATTGAAAGTAGTTTTAAAAATCTTAGCCAAGTTATTGAAATATTTGAAGGTTTGGCTTTGCAATATGTAAAATGGCATAATATGTATATTTCATAGAGGTAAGGACTAAATGAGAATTAGAATGTAAAGTGCATGGATTTGAGCCAGACACTCCAAAGGCACTCAATAAATGAAAAGTCTTTCCACACCCATTTCCTCCTTTTCTCTTACCCATTCTTCAAAATCAGGCAATAGTCCTCAATTTCCTAGAATATATTTTGGGCACACTGATTTGCCTTGTATCTGAATTTTCATAGAAGTGGTTTCTGATCTGTGTTCCAGAGATCACTATGGGGAAGAAAAATTGTAAAGAGCCTACAAAGCTCTAAGTACACAAAGAAGTTTCTACAGACTGAAAGAATAAGTCTTGCACTGAAATATACAACTATGTTTTCCAAAATGTATAAATACAGTTTTGTAAATTAAAATGTAATTTTATTTCAAGGTGTTACCAAATTAATGGTAGCTTTTTGTTGCTATTTATTTTCTTAATCAATGGAGAATAAAAATTCAATTACAGTAGACTTCCATATTTATACTCTGAAAAGCTAGATTCCACTATCACAAGTGGCTCTATAGTTGCACAGAGTGCTTCTATTGTTTCAACTGGACTAGGGTGAAGTAAGTGAGGCACTCAACTGAAGTGAAAATGTAAGGGGTACCAAAAAGCTTAGTCATCAAGATAAATAAGATTTTAAAGAAAATCTTAAAATAAACATTATTGCAAATATATATGATGACCAAAAATGCCAAATTTCAAATAAAGACATGATATGACAGGGCCAAGATTATGGTGAGGTGAGTTAAGTAAGTCAGATAAGTGCAGCGTCAAACCTTGTTTCATAAACATATTAAGGATTTGACCCTTCATGTCTAAAGAAGAAAAAAAAAACACCTGTTTCTATTTCATAATATGAAAAGTGCTCATTAAAATGTTCAGCTGGACCTCTGAAAGAGTAGGCCAATTCATGTCATTAGTGCTTTCAGGAAGAAACATCTGATTTTGACATTGAAAAAACAGAGCAAGCATGGGGGGGAGGGTGAAAGAGAAGAAAGAGAGAGAAGGGTATGCAAGTTGAAAGTCTGAATTTACAAATAGAAAAAAACAAACAGCTCTGTGAGAGTATTAATTAAGCAGCAAAAGTCTTGTTTTCAGAAAGGCTGACAGCTGCCCTACATTTGTTTTCCAAAAGGCAAGTATCATCATCTTCTTTATCATCATTAGCATCATCAATACCATTTATTGAATACTAGGGGCCCGGTGCACAAAAATTTGTGCACTCGGGGTGGAGGGAGTCCCTCAGCCCGGCCTGTGCCCTCTCACAGTCTGGGACCCCTCAGTGGATATCCTATGATGGCCCCAGTCTGCCAGGCGCCTTCTGTGTGTGTGTGTGTGTGTGTGTGTGGCCACTGGGGACCTGCCCCCAGCCGCATCTGAGGCTCGGAG
>PVJC01052007.1:0-11287 GCA_004026665.1 Murina feae
GTCATGCTCAAAAAAGAGAACAACATGCTGGGGAGGGCAAGAGTCTGAGAGATCAACATAGAGGGGGTGCCTGCTCCAAGCCTCCATGGTGTGCCTGGGGCAGGCCCCCGGCAGGTAGACACACACAGGAGGACTGCTCCGAGCCTCAGATGCGGCTGGGGGCAGGTCCCCAGTGGCCACACACACACATACACACACATACACACACAAAAGGCGCCTGGCAGACTGGGGCCATCATAGGACATCCACTGAGGGGTCCCAGACTGTGAGAGGGCACAGGCCGGGCTGAGGGACTCCCTCCACCCTGAGTGCACAAATTTTTGTGCACCGGGCCCCTAGTATTTTATAATCTTCACTACAGAAAAATCTGTTTATGCTACATTCTGCCCAGAAGCAATTCGCTGATTGTAAATGCCTTACTTCTATCTAACCCCATAGGGAAAATAGATCTAAATATTACAAATTGCATAGGAGAGTTAAAATACATTGAATGCATTTGAACCAAATATGTCTAAATACTTATTAAACAGCACCTTATATATTGATTTTTTACACACTACCTATATATCTTGACTCATTACAAAACCCTAATTTTCAGGGATTTGTCATGTCACAAGGACATTTAAAACTTTTCAATTAATTTAGTAAATTTCACATATTTCCCTGGTGAGAACTGTGAGAAACATTGTAGACTAATATACACACCACTGGAACTCTTATTTAACTAGCCAATAAAGAACAAGTAAAATGGATGCATACTGGCTGAATAATTTAGCTTAATACACCTAAAAAAATTCTCTAACAGCTTTTTAAAATATTTGATAGATAAGAGAACTCAGGTAAATAATTTAAAAGTTTTACAGTATAGTCAAAAGAATTTTGCTGAAGTGGAACAGAAATAAATAATTATTTCTATACTAGAGGCCAAATGCATGAAATTCGTGCAAGGGGCTCAGCCCTCGCAGCAGTCCCGGTTTTGTCTGGAAGGGCGTTCGGCTGTCTGGTCTAATTACCATATTATGCTTTTACTATTACAGATTATTATAGACTAGAGGCCTGGTGCACAAAAATTTGTGCACTTGGGGAGGTGGGGGGTCCCCCAGCCCAGCCTGTTCCCTCTTGCAGTCTGGGATACCTCAGGAAATGTCCACCTGCTGGCTTAGGCCCGCTCCCCAGGGATCAGGCCTAAGCTGGCAGTCAGACATCCCTCTGGCAGCCTGGAAGCCCTCAGGGGATGTCCACTTGTCAGCGGGGAGCAGGCCTAAGCTGCAGTTGGACATACTTAGCGCTGCTGAGGCAGCAGGAGAGGCTCCCTCTATCAGCGCTGTGCTGGCAGCCATCAGCCTGGCTTGTGGCTGAACAGAGCTCCCTCTGTGGGAGCGCACTGACCATCAGGGGTCAGCTCCTGCATTGGGTATCTGCCCCTTGGTGGTCAGTGTGTGTCATAGTGATCAGTCATGCCCAGTCATTCTGCTGCTAGGGTCAATTTGTATATTACCCTTTTATTATATAGGATTACAGTCACAAAAACAGATACTAGCCTCTCTATGGTTTACTCTTACAAAAAACTCCAATAGAAATAAAATAATTTCTTAGGAATTAACTTTCTTTAATATACGGCAACAAGAGTAAAGACAAAAATTGTCCCTTTGAATTAAGTGTGCTAAGTATTCTGGGAAATCATGTTACTACTACTCAAAAAACAGATGACCAGAGGAGATGAGAATATTTTATACATTATAATCACTGTATCTATGCCAAAAAGCATAAACACATTAAAGACAGAGTTGTTTCAACAAAATCATTTCTACAAAGAAACTATTTCTATTCTATAGCCTATTCTAATACCAGTTGTTGATGTAAATATAATAAACTCAATTCAGCAAACAAAAAAATTGGTTCCCATAACTATACAGAAAAACACTATATGACATTAAATATATAAGCTTAGGTAAAAAAATTTAGTGCTAAGTAATCCTATAATTTAAAATACTTCTAAAAATTTTATCTCATCTTTCCCTACTATTCTATTTGTGGAAATGTTTTTAAATTAAATCTAGCACTTACATCTAATATGTAAGATCAAAGTCCAGTTTCATAAGTTTTCAGGCCTTGGCCAGGGGTGTGGGTATGGAGATGAGTTGTTATAAAAGCATTTAAGATAAAGAGAAGTAGGGCTGTTTTTCCTGGTGCCTCAGAAGCAGTGGGCTGCTTCAGGATGAACCTGAATGAAATCATTTTCCCAGACACTGGCTGACAAAAACTTATTGAAATGGATGATGAATACAAACTTTGTATCTTTCATGAGAAGCCTTTGGCCAGAGAAGTTGCTGCTGATGCTCTGGGATTAAAGTGGAAGGGTTATCTACACTAATAAAAGAGAAACATGCAAATTGGTGTCACTCTGCTACACCTACCAAGCCAATCAGGGCAAGTATGCAAATTAACCCAACAAAGATGGCTCTGGCCATGGAGCTGGAGGCATGGGTTGCCCCCAGCAATGGAGGAAGCCAAGCTTCCAGCCTGCCCTGGCCGTAGCTCAAGGGAGAGAACAACATGCAGGCGTGGCCAGGAGCCTGAGAGATCAACACAAAGGGGCACCTGCTCCAAGCCTCTGCTGTGTGGCTGTGGACAGGCCCACAGTGGACACACACGCACACACACATGGGGTGCCTGCTCCAAGCCTCCAATGCGGTTGGGGGTAGGCCCCTAGTGGACACACACACACACACACACACACACACACGGGGTTCCTACTGGAGCCTCTGATGCAGCTGGAGGCAGGCCCCAGCGGGGGTGCACACACACACACACACACACACACGGGGCGACTGCTCCAAGCCTCCAACGTGGCAGGCCCCCAGCTGGGACACACACACAGGGCTCCTGCTCCAAGCTTCTGAGGCGCACTTGGGGGCAGCCACCAGCGGACACACACACACACACACACACACACACACATACACACGGGGCATCTGCTCTGAGCCTGTGCTGCCAGACTGTGGATACACACACACAAACATCCACTGAGGGCTCTCGGAGAGAAGCAGGCTGGGCTGAGGAACCCCCACCCCCAGTGCACAAATTTCATGCACCGGGCCTCTAGTGCGGTTATGTGGAAGGGTTAAATCAGTAGTGGGAATGGCAAACAAGTTCCCCCATGAAATAAGGTGTCTTAACCCATGCTGAGTAAAGGGTACTCCTGTTGTAGACCAAGGAGAACTAGAAAGCACAAATCTATTCAGATTTGCATTGTAGGAGCCAATCTCAGAGTTCTCCATTTGGTCATTGTAAAAAAAGGGGCGGGGGGGAGAGATTCCTGGTCTCATGATACTACTGTGCCTCACTGCCTCGGGCCCCAAAGAGATAGCAGAATCCACAAATTTTCCAGTCTCTCTAAAGATGATGTCTGCCAATATGTTGTGAGAAAGCCCCTAAATGAAGAAGATAAGAAACACATGAACTATCCAAGATTCAGCATCTTGTTACTCCATGTATCCTGTAACACAAATGGCAGCGTATCGCTCTCAAGAAACCATGAACTAAGAATATTAAGGAAGAAGCCACAGAATATGCTAAAAAACTTATGGCACAGAGAATGAGGGAAGCCAAGGAAAAATGCCAGGAACAGATTGCCAAGAGACAGGGAGTTCCTACCTCTAAGTCTGAGTCAAAAATTAGATCTTATGCCCAACCAGTGTGGCTCAGTGGTTGTACATTGACCCATGAACCAAGAGGTCACTGGTTCAATTTCTGGTCAGAGCACATGAGCCTGGGTTGTGGGATGGATCCCCAGTGGGGGGAGCACTGGAAGCAGATGTTCAATGATGCTTCTTTCTCACCAGTTTCTATATCTCTATCTCTCTTCCTTCCACTCACTCTAAAAATCATAAAATAAAATAAAACTGAGATCTTCTAAGAGTAATGAATAAATAAGAATAGACATCAACTCTCCAGAGAGGGAGGAAGAGAAGTAGGGATTCAACTACATCAACAGCACCACTTTCATACTGTATATACTGGATGAAGCAGCACCTGGACACCCTATAATCTTCCTGGCCTGTTCCTCAGTTAGAAAATAACAGGAAGCATCCTCAGGAAGAAGGAAAAGTCTTAGGAAAAACAAACACAAAACTATGAGTTTTCTTTAATAAGCTCTTTTAACTGACTAATGATGGGAAAGAAAGGCTTGGTAGTATGATGAAGGCTGTCTCCATGGGTCTAGCTCAAAACACTACCACTCCTTTCCCGAAACAGTCTCTACCAAAAGCTAACCAACCATTCCTTTTCTTGTCCTAATAGTCACCACAAACCACCAAATGCCTACTCATAACTTTGAAAACAAACTGCATAGGATCTAAACTCAAGAAAAGAATTCCACAATAACTTGCATGCAAAAGGTTCTCATCTCCCAAAGAAAGCATATTAATAAGCCAATTCCTTAAAATATCATAACTGTTATTTATTGAGCATTTTTTGGTACCAGGCTGTGAGAGCTTTACATACATAAACTCAATCAATTCTGACAACTCATTAGGCAGGAACATGGTTATCTCCATTATATGGATGAGGAACCTAATCTTAAATAGCTTGTCCAAGGTCACACATTACCAAATGGTAAAACAAGGTTTTGGATTTAGCCATCTGGCTCCAGATTCTACAATCTGAATCACCATCATCAATGCTTATCAAATGTATTTAAAAGTACATCAAAATATATCAGTAATAACATAAAGGTCTATTACACAGTGCTATTTTTATGTCAGGTGTCTGACTTAGATACCAATAATGCCCCATCCCCAGTGGTCCACCCTATTCAGCAAGACAAATTGGACACTGAGACATCCTAGGAATGAGCATTCCTAGCACCATGGGACTCTGGCTCCATTATCCAACCAAAATTTTGGTCATCAATGTATCCTTTGGATTAATTGATGACCAAAAGGGGAATGTGTGGACGAAAGGGGCCACATGCTAACCTGACAAGCTCAGGGAAGGCCTGCATGGCAGTCTTGCAAACTCTAACACCTAAAGTAACCACAGAATGGTCTGAAATTAAAACTTTAACTAAAAGCAGTTATGGTGGATAGTCATGTCCTAGTCAAGTATCTTATCTGACAAGGTCCATCTTTATCTTAAATGAGCCTATTGTCTTTTTGCATCTACCATAGTATACCCTTGAAATGTCAGGGTAACTTGTAAGTTCCTTTTTTTGCTGGCCCCTCAGGGCACAACCAAATGCCCTGGGTGCCAGGACAGATACCACAAATTCCTTCATTGTCATTGTTATCATGTTAAGTGTTGACTGTTAACTATCCTGTACCCACCTAAGTAAAAGAAGTATGTGTCTATCATTTTACTTTTTATCCCATCCCAGAGGTTCCCCTCCCTCACCCCACTTTGCTTTCTCCCACCTCTCTACTCTATCACCAATGGATTTCATGTAACCCACTTACTTCTCCTCCTTTGACTATAATGTATAAAAATAAGTGAAAAACCGCCATTCTTTATAGCATTATCCCAATCCATTGAAATTCTGCTTCCCGGCAATTGTTGACAGTTTGGCTCAAATAAACTCACAAAATATCTTTACAGGTTTGAATGTTTTTACTAGTATGTTAACAATCCAATCTTTTTTATTGAGTTTTGAGAGAGAAACATCGATTTGAGGGAAAAACATTGATTGGCTGCCTCCTGCATGCCCACTACAGAGATCAAGCCTGCAACCCAAGCATGTGCCTTGACTGGGAATTAAACAGGCCATCTTTTGGAGTATGGGGTACACTCCAACCAACTAAGCAACACTAGCCAGGGCTCATGAGGCCTCTTTAAAGGATTTGCTTTGAGGAAAGAGTGAAAATAGGAAATAAAAAATGGAATCACTTTAACCAAGCTGCTAAAATTATCAACATATCAACACTATGAAGGCTGAGGCATGAGTACTCTATTCTTGTTCTAACTAGCCTGGGGAATTAAACTTTTTTAGCCAGTAGTCAATGCCTGTATATACATTTCAACTTCGAGGTCACCTTCCGATTACCCACCTGAAAGACTCACAAATCCACACAACCTGACATCTATTACCTAAACCACCTAACATCTGAGTGATAATCATTCTGGACTAATCCTAAGGCTAAGAATGCAGGACTGCTCGTCTTAAAAATGAACTTTTTACTCTAAAAACTCTTAACTTTTCTCTCTTCTTTGGAACATTTCTGGGTTTTTTGGCTAGCGGTGTTGCAAGTTTGCAAACTTTAAGACCCTTTAATAAATCTTTCACTCATTTCTAAAAAAGAAAGAAAGAAATCAATAAAACCTCCCCTATTAAATAACTAACTTCCACTCTGATTCACTTTATAAAATATATGCACATGGTAAGCATCTTGCACGGCATAAAACAGTATACTACTCCTTCAGTAAACTATAGTTATAAGATTTTATTGTAACAAGATTTGAACAAAATACAGCAATTTCCTTTTCCCACTGAGTTTGGAAAGTATATTGCAAAGGATTCAATTTTAAAGCCATTAGTACAGTGAATAATTTAAGCATTATAAAATAGGTCTAAGATGGCAGGCAATGTTATATTATTATATCATATCTCATTTCCATGTCCCAAATGGATCACCACATAAACTTACGAGTTTTCTTTCTTTGTTTACAAAGGTAGATTATATACTGATTAAAATTTTTCAAAAATTGTCATTCTTCTCAAATAAGGTTATATATTTCACTATAACTTTCAACTCTTTGCTGCTTATTACTAAAAAATGAATGGGCTTTCTGCAACAACAAAACATGACTATGACAATTTATTTGAAGAAAAGTTATGCTTGCTTTGCCCTGGAAATAGACATTTATATTTCATTATCTCACTGCCTAAAAAAACACCTTTAATATACATTTTTCTTCCTCCAAAAATCCATATGAAAATAATCTAGTTAGTCCCACAAATATGCTAGGCACAATAACATTTTATTTTAAAAAGCCTGGCAAATGCAAGTCGTTTCCTACTGTTTCAGCTTAATTTAAAAAATAAACCAGTGTGTCAGTTTCTAATGCAAGTGATAGCTAACTCTAAGTTTCTTTAGCTATGAAATGAGAATTGTACTAAGAAGCAGCTAGGCTAACAATTAGATATTATAATTGTGCAAAATGAGAGACACAAACATGGATGTGGGTATCCCTGTAGTATTGGTGGTAATAGCAAAAGACAAGAATAGGAACAACAGGAATCTCCAGAATAAAGGGTCTGTTTAAATAAATTATCCTACATCCATACACTATAACATAATACTACTTCAAAATAAGAAATAAGGAAATTTGTAATGAAGTGGTAGAAAATGATCACCAAATCATATTGTTGTTGTTTTAACACAGTTCACTGTGCTATTCTTTTAATTTTCTGTATGCTTGAAAGTTTTCATAATAAAACATTGGGAAAGAAAGGTCTCAAATGATCCTGATACTTAGACAGGTCTGGGACCACTGCTGTAGGGGGAAGGCTCCTTCAGAGGACTTCTGAAGGAACAGTTGCCCTGAAAGCTTCCTCAGTATTCCCAAATCATATTATTAAATGAAAAGGGTGTAAAACCATGTGTATGCATGCTAGCCTTAATGTAATAGGTGGCAAAAACAGTGTATGTCTGTGTGTGTAATTGTGTATGTACATGTATTCTTATAAATCCACTAGTAGCCCTGCACACGAATCTGTGCACCAGTAGCTCACTGCTGCCCTCCAGTAGCTCTCCGCACGCTACCCTCCTGCCCCAGCTCTCATAAATTGCTGCCTTGCCCCTTCCTGTAGCCCTACACCACTGGCTTGTAACTTGCTGCCCCACCATCCTGCTGATCCATGATCCGGTCGTTATGCAGTCGGTCATTACGTGGTTGGTCATTACATAACGATCATTTGCATATTATATCTTTATTATATAGGATACTCTTCTTTATGGAGAGAAAAAGAAATTTTATCACTAAGTTTCTTCAGAAAGACTTTGAAGCTGAGGCAGGTAGATGTTTTATTATAATGTACTCTTTGTTTCTTTTTAATTTTGTGCCATGAGAAGAAATTATACATTTGGAAAAAAAATTAATATTTTTAGTTTGATCCAAAAGCATAACAGTAATAGTAAACACCAGAGTCTTGGTTACACACACTATTCATTTTTAACTGAAATATGAAACAAACGTGTTGTCCTCGATCATAGGAAAGCCTTCCTTATCCAAAGCATACTAATAAAACAATTATCCTGAAACTATACTACTACTTTAAAATAATCTTTAATCTCTAACTTGTCCTCATTGAAACTATTAGAATATCCCCTACATCCAGAGAGGTAGTACGAACAAACAACTGTCTATTATATTTACTAGTCTGAATTATTAGGAAGCAATGCATAGTTTGCCTGAAATTTTTCTCTGCACTAAAGAAAGATGATGAAATAGTCACAATTAGAAGAAATTATTTTGGGGTGGGTAGATGTGAACTAACTCACTTTATCTGGCCAAAAAAAAAAAAAATCAACAAAAGTCAAAGGCAATCAAGTGGCTAAAAGAAAGTAATTTATAGCAGAAAATTCTGAGAAAATTCTAGAGAAACAAGTAAGATAAGTTGCTCATAATAAAATAAAGAGGTGTATCAAATTAATATTATACATGTAAATTCAAGAATATATTAATAATATGAAAATATGGCCCAGCTGGCATGGCTCAGTAGTTAAGTGTCAACCTATGAACCAGGAGTTAATGGTTCAATTCCTGGTCAAGACATATACCCAGGTTGCAGGCTTGATCCCCAATGGGGGGCATGCAAGAGGTAGCTAATCAATAATTCTCTCTCATCATTGATGTTTCTATCTCGCTCTCCTTCTCCTTTCCTCTTGAAAATCAATAAAAATATTTTTTGAAAATATGGACTGCTGAATAGAGACTTCTTTAGGTATAGTTTATGCATATATGGATTTTTAAATATGCACTAAAATTAACTGCTACCATGTATACTGTAGTGTACCACTGCCAAGGGAATTTCAGAAAGTGACACAAAAATACAAAAAGAAAATATAAGAGAAAAGTTAAAAAGGCATCGAGGACAAACTACCACATAAAACAGGATTACCAGAAATAAGGGTATGGAAATAAAGGAATAAGAAAAAACTTCCTTGAGCTAAGACATGAGCTTTCTAACTGATAATCAATCCAGAGAGTGCTAAGCATGACAACTGAAAAATCATGCACACATAGAAATAATTACTTTCTGATACTTCAAATGGAGGCTAAAGATAAGATTTTCTAAAAAGGATAATAAGAAAAGATACTTACAGTTAGAAAAAAAATTGACATCAGATCTCTTATCTGTTAGACTGAATTCTGAAAAGAATACCTCAAAGATCTGGGAACATTATTTTTTTATCTAAAAAGCATACCTATTCAACATGTATGAAACATTTTCAGTCATGCACGTGTAGATATTACTACCACAGACTTTTCCTGACCAAACTATTCAAGACAGATTCTAAGCCAATGCTGAACTCTGCTGACATATTCCCCTACCTTTTATACTATGTTAATTTTTGTTTTCATCATCTGGATAAGATTTACTCACAGACAGAAATTTTTAAAAAGAAGGAAAGCGAAAGGGAAGAGAAAGCCTGACTTGAATATCAGTTATTGGTCCTACAGTGAGTTTGGGCAAGAAGGATGAGTGAAGAGGAAACCAGACCAAAACACAACCATATGTAATTTCAAAGTCAAAACTATTTTTAAAAACATACAGGTGTTCCAAGAGCCCAGGTGGAGACAGGAAAAGTGTGATAGCAGACACACTTACTGCCATACACACACAAAGGGGGCTATGTTGAACAAATCTATGTCCCCATCACCATCAGCAATTCTACTATAATCCCATCTATGCAATGTAAAACTGCATTTCACAATACAGATAAAGGCATAGACATGAAAAAAGAATCTATAATAAAAGCATAATATGCTAATCAGACTGGACAGCTGAACAACCTTTCCACATCATTCCGGACATCCTTTTGAATGAAGCCGCAGAGGCAGGGGATGAGGCAGAGGCGGTTAGGGGAAATCAGGCAGGCAGGCAAGTAGTTAGGGGCGATCAGGCAGGCAGGCAAATGATTAAGGGTGATCAGGCAGTCAGGTGAGCAGTTAGGGGTGATCAGGAAGGCAGGCAAAGGCAGTTAGGGGCGATCAGGCAGGCAGACAGAGTGGTTAGGGGTGATCAGGCAGGCAGGCAGGTGAGCAGTTAGGAGCCAGTGGTCCCAGATTGTGAGAGGGTGCAGACCAGGCTGAGGGCCTCCCCACACCCATGCACAAATTTCATGCAATGGGCCTCTAGTCATTTATAAATGTCTAAAAATTTTAAGATTTATTTCATGAGTACAAAATTGTCCCAAATTCAGCCTGTAATAAATCATCCTTATAAAGGTTTTTGCCTCACTTTGAAAATACCATTTCCAACTCTCATACTAGCAGTTATTACTAACCACACACATCAGTAACTTGATAACATTAAACACAAAGCATATCATGCAAATGCTTTCAAGTAACTTAATTATGTGTTATTCATTTTTCATAAGACATTACCCTTGCTAAGAACAAAGACGCTAAACAAGCATCATCATGTTCTTTCCTGATCTGGTTTTCCAAGGTAGCACTAGCTCCAATTGTTTGACTAAACCAGTTGTAAAGTACTTGACTGCAGGCAACTTCAGACACATTATCATTTGCTCCATACTCACAAACTAAAAAATTACTAGTTTCAATCATAGTTTTAACAGATGGTGCTGTTAAATGAGGAAGGTATATTACCAAATATAACTAATGATTACTCATATGCCAGCAACAAAACAGTGTTCATGTCAGGCTATAACACACTGAATTTTATTATTTGTTTTTGAATAGAAGAAAACATAACACAGTGCACTTATATAAAACTAGGGGCCCGGTGCACAAAAATTTGTGCACTCGAGGTGGAGGGAGTCCCTCAGCCCGGCCTGTGCCCTCTGACAGTCTGGGACCCCTCAGTGGATGTCCTATGATGGCCCCAGTCTGCCAGGCGCCTTCTGTGTGTGTGTGTGTGTGTGTGTGTGTGGCCACTGGGGACCTGCCCCCAGCCGCATCTGAGGCTCGGAGCAGTCCTCCTGTGTGTGTCTACCTGCTGGGGGCCTGTCCCCAGGCACACCATCAAGGCTTGGAGCAGGCACCCCCTCTGTGTTGATCTCTCAGACTCTTGCCCTCCCCTGCATGTTGTTCTCTTTTTTGA
>PVJC01052008.1:0-11283 GCA_004026665.1 Murina feae
TGACCACGAGGCGGGGTTTTCCCTGCTTTCTGGTGGCTGGAGGAAGATGGGCAGTAGGCAAGCTTGTGAGGCAGGCTGCACCCAGCCCTGGCCACGCTCAAAAAAGAGAACAACATGCAGGGGAGGGCAAGAGTCTGAGAGATCAACATAGAGGGGGTGCCTGCTCCAAGCTTGGGGGCAGGCCCCCGGCAGGTACACACACAGGAGGACTGCTCCGAGCCTCAGATGCGGCTGGGGGCAGGTCCCCAGTGGTGACACACACACACACACACACACACACACACACACAAAAGGCGCCTGGCAGACTGGAGCCATCATAGGACATCCACTGAGGGGTCCCAGACTGTGAGAGGGCACAGGCCGGGCTGAGGGACTCCCTCCACCCCGAGTGCACAAATTTTTGTGCACCGGGCCCCTAGTATATATATATATATTTTAGAGGCCCGATGCATGAAATTTTATGCAAGCGTAGGCCTTCCTTCCCCGGCTTTCCTCCGGCCCAGCTTCATCAGGAAGGGCATCATCTGGAATGATGTTGGGAAGGATGCCCAGTGGTTGAACATCTACCTATTAACCAGGAGGTCCCCTTTCTATTCTCAGTCAGGGTACATGCCTGGGTTGTGAACTTGATCCCCAGTAGGGGGCATTCAGGAGGAAGCTTATCAATGATTCTAATCATTGATGTTTCTATCTCTTTTTCTCCATATTACTTCCTCTTTGAAATCAATAAAGATATTTTAAAAATTAAAAATAATAAATATATTTTTAAAAGCACTTCTTTTACAGTTATTTAGGGAAACACAATTTGCTAGCATCACACTCACTCATGAAGCTTCTATGTCTTAGCTCAGAGGTCCTTAACGTATTGTCCACCAAACTAACTACATCAGACTCACTTAGGAACTTATCGGATATGCAAACTCTTGGATCATCCATATTCACTGAATAGAAACTCTGAAGGTAGAGTTCATTAGTGTGGAGTTTATCAACCCCTCCTCATGTTTCTAAAGCATATCGAAGTTTGTTCAAGAACAACTATCTATTTCATAGTTTAGGCCTCTATGGGTACATCTTTTCTCTTGTAGGTCTCCTTTACAGCCAAACAGTTACCAGTAACACTGTTTCCAATTTAGTTTTAGGTCTAGCTTCCCTAAGCATGAAAGACCACAAGGAATAAATTCATGTGATCCCACACTTCTGAGGTAAGCCCAGCCTAAAGTTGAACCACCAGTTGAATTCAGCCATATGAATGAACCCAGGTTAAATCTACAGAATTGTCCAAGCAACATACTAAACCATGATATGAAATAACGTGTGTGTTTAAGCCACTAAGTTTTGGGTTATTTTTAAGGCAGTGATAACTAAACTCTGGTGCTTGGACTATATACTGAGGAATATGAGGGAACTGTTAAAGAAGTTTTAAGACAGAAATTAACAGGATCAGATTTGCCTAGTTAAAAGAGTACTCTAGCTACTTTATTTAAGAAAGTTTGGAGAAGAAAAATGAGCAGCTGGATTAGAAAATTTATGTGAAAATATTGGACCTGAATAAGGCTGTGAATGTCATTTACTCTTGATTGCCTTACATAATATTAAGGTGTTGTTACAACTCCAAATAACTGGAAAACTATGGAATATGACCACAATGTTTGGAAAGGCAGGAAAGAACATGGTCAGCCAATTTAATAAACTGTTTGCATCTTCCCTACAGTTAGGCCACTTAGATAACCATATGGGTATTACTATGATGTAATGTTCTCTACCTATGCATCAATGTCTTCAAAGGTAAGGTGTAAGCACCTTTGTTGGGATAACTATCTCAGAACCAGAGAAAGAGAATCACTTGATTTTTTTTTTTAGTACAGTCTGTAGGTTTTTGTTAATCCCTTTACATACTCTATATTTGATTTTTGGGGGGTTAAGTATATAAACTCATTTAGTTACTCTGTCATAATTCAATAACTAAAATCAGTTAATGGTAACATGGGAAAGAGTATAACAGAGGGACTAATACTAATCTGGTCTAGACAATAGATATATTATCTAATCTAATAAAAGAGTAATATGCAAATTGTCCCTCATTCTGTTACACCTAAGTCACGCCCACCAGCCAATCAGAGTGACTGTATGCAAATTAACCTAACCAAGATGGCGGCCAGCAGCCACGGAGCTAGTGCAAACAGGAAGCTTCTGTTGCACCAGCATTAGAGGAAACTGCCTGCCTAGGCCAGCTATGGCCTCAGCTCAAGGCATCAATGTTTCAATTATGGAAGCCATGGAACTGAAGCAAACAGGAGGCTTTGCTGCCTGCCTAGGCCTCCACTTAAGGCAACAAAGTTTCAATTATAGAAGATAAATAAACCCCAGAAACCTGATTCCAGCCAGCCTCGCTGGGACGTTGGTCAATGGGAGCTGTGGGCAGCCTGCAAACAGCCCTCAGCCCCTCACCCAGGCTGGCCAGGCACCCCAGTAGGGACCCAAACTGTGAAGGGACTGTAGGCATCCTGAAAATGGCCCTCAATCCCTCACCCAGACTGGCCACATCCCCATGGGGTGAGGGTCCCCACTGGGGGGCTTGGCCAGCTTGCAAACAGCCAGCAGCCCTTCACCCAGGCTGGCCAGGCACGCAAGTAGGTGGACATCTCCCCAAGGGTTCCCAGACTGCAAGAGGGCACAGGCCAGGCTGAGGGACCTCCCCCCAAGTGCACAAATTTTTGTGCATCGGGCCCCTAGTTATAGATAAAAGCAGAGGTCCTGGATTTAGACAAACCTAAGTTTGTGTCCTACATCTCCAAAAAACCCCACAAAACCACAACTGTATTATCTTGAGCAATGTAAGCCTCTTTGGGTCTTCATTCCCTATGTGTAATGGAGTTAACAATGAGATAATATACCTTAAAGTATCTTGGCACAGTGCCTAAAAAACAGTCAAGATTTATTATAT
The DNA here is from genome assembly GCA_004026665.1 of Murina feae. NCBI lineage: Eukaryota > Metazoa > Chordata > Mammalia > Chiroptera > Vespertilionidae > Murina > Murina feae. Next base: position 2,945 of record PVJC01052008.1, read on the forward strand.
GGCATATGATATTGTGAATTGTCCCTAGCAATATATGGCAGTGTGCAAATCATTTCTCCACTTTGGGCCTTCACAACATTATCTGTAATATGAGGGTTTGGAAGCCTAAAAGCAATACTGCTTTAGGAATTTAATATTCCTATTTTGGATCATTTTCTAAATTTTAATTGTTCCAAGATAAAGTGCAGTACTTTGCCTCTCACAGTGATTTGCCATGTAAATAACAAGGGAACCATAGAAACACATATAATTGCCACATTTTTGAAAGCTTTTTAAAATGCATTTTCAAAAGTTTTATAATGCTTTATAGACAATATACTCCTTGACTGTTTCTTTTGGGTGTAGTTTTATTTGTTTTGTTTCAAGTGCTCTTTTGTGTTAGACATGATTTTCTCTAGTAGAAAAGTAGAGGCAAATCTTGAAATTTATACTCAATAATGTGCTCTTTAGAGATTTTCCTTATCTACTCTTATTGATATCAAAGTCAGATGCCTAATCTACAATTCCCAGATTCAGTCTAGCTTCGTTTTCAAAAAAAGATGAGTTGTCAGCAATCATCCAAGCCAAAGCCTGAGAAGCTGTTGGTAATAATATGTTGCATCTTTTTGTAAAGGGAGTCCAGCTGGGTCCTTCTACAGAACTTCACAATGAAGGCCATCTGAGGCTAACACTTTCCTTGAAATTTAATTTCTTAAAATTGCCATCATTTGCTTTCAATAGACTTGTTGCTGTATATAATATCTGTTCTTTACATCAAAAAAGTCATATCTGGACAGTTTTGTTGAACCCTTACATATGACACACTTTTCCACATCTGTGGTAACTGTCAATGACACAAATGACACATAGTTCCAAGACTTTGGCCACATATACAGGTTACAGTATGGCAAAAATGGAGAGTAATAAAAAATGATTGTGCCTAATCTATAGAATATTCTTCAGGGATATAGGTCTGGAATTGTCCCTTTTTGAAGGGAAAATATATTTATTTGTTTATTCATTCCTTCATTTAAAAAAATTAAATTGATTTTTAGAGACAGAAGAAGGGAGAGGAAGAGGGAAACATTGATGTGAGAAGAAAACATTGATATGCTGCCTCCTGTATGCCCCGACTAGAGATTGAGCCCCCAACCTGGGTATGTGCCCTGGCCAAGAAACAAACCAGCAGCTTTTTGGTGCATGGAAAAACACCTGACTAGCCAAGCCACACTAACCAGGGCATTCATTCATTTTTTTTAAAACACATGTATAATTGTGCCATTACTTGCTTAAGTAACTCAATCCCTTTGCCTCTGCCTACTGTTCCAATATTATTCCCACAAACATATCCCATAACATAGAATCAAATCTTATTAATATTGGCCTAAAAGGTTTTTTTTCCCATTTCTCCCAACCTACTTTCTTACCTCAATATTTGCCAAAATCTCTAAGCTCCATCCACACAGAGATTCATTCACTCTGTTCTCCACTGATATCCCATTGTATATGCATATACTCTTCCCTTTGCTTGAAATGACTCCCACTCAGCTGCCATGATTGCCCTAGAAAGTTATGTGAACAATTTTGTGTTCTACCGCATGATGCATATTTCTCCACAATGGCTCTTATAAATAGCTGAAATTATAATAATATGTATTTATTGTTCTAATAACAGCGAATATGTCTTTCTTATCTTGGTGTCTCCAGCACCACTGTTAACCACTAATGAAATAATGAAAATATCAAACATAAATTTCAGCTGTTCATGAATATCATATCAAGCTAGGGTTTATAAGAGTATAAAGAGATAAGTATCAGGTAAGAATAAATCATGGAAATAAGTCAAATAGAATAATAATTACAGATGGACAATAAGGCCAATATTGAAACTATAGCAGCAGGGATTTGGTCGAAAGTCAGAAATTGGAAGAACAATTTGTTAAACTCAGGCATTAAACACAGACAGATTTTATATCCTTAGCACAAATTTATTCAACATGAATCATAGGCCTAAATTTAAAATGCAAAACTATAGATCTCCTAGAAGATAACATAGGAGAACACCTAAATGACCTTGAGTGTAGCAATGAATTTTAAAATATAACACAAAAGACATGATCCACAAAATAAATAATTAATAAACTGGACTTAATTAAAATTAAAGTATTCCTTGTTAAAAATAATGTCAAGAGAATTAAAAGACAGTCCACAGACGGAGAAAATATGTGTCTTTGCAAAAGACACATCTGATAAATGACTGTTATCCAAAATCTACGAAGAATACTTAAAATTCAACACTAAGGAAACAACTGATTAAAAAAAATGGGCCAAAGACTTTTGCAGACACCTCAACAAAGAAGATATACAGATGGCAAATATACAAAAGCATATGAAAAGTTGTCCATTTCACATGTCATTATGTGAAATACAAGCTTAAACAACAAAAAATATACCACTATATGCCTATGGGCAAAATCCACAACCCAGACAATACTGAATGTGGAAAAAATGTAGAATATCAGGAACTCTCATTCATTGCTGATGGGAAGGCAAAATGGTACAGCCACTTTGGAAGACAGTTTAGTGGTGTTTCCATAAACTAAACATATTCGTGCCATATGATCCAACAATTACACTCAAAGGAGTTGAGCATATATCTATGCAAAAACCTGTGCATGGATGTTTATAGCAGTTTTATTCATAACTAGGGGTCCGGTGCACAAAAATTTGTGCACTTGGGGGGAGAGGGTGGTCCCTCAGCTTGGCCTGTGCCTTCTCGCAGTCTGGGACCCCTTGGGAGATGTCCACCTGCTGGTGTGCCTGGCCAGCCTGGGTGAGGGGCTGATGGATGTTTGCAGGCTGGCCAAGCCCCCCAGTGGAGACCCTCACCCCATGGGGGTGTGGCCAGCCTGGGTGAGGGGCTGAGGGCCATTTTCAGACTGCCCACAGCTCCCATTGACCCAACATCCCAGCCAGGCTGGCTGGAATCAGGTTTCTGGGGTTTATTTATCTTCTATAATTGAAACATTGTTGCCTTGAGCAGAGGCCCGGCCACCTTTGGCAGGCAGTTTCAACACCATCGCTGGTGCAACGGAAGCCTACTGCTTGCTCTAGCTCCATGGCTGCCGACTGCCATCTTGGCTGGGTTAATTTGCATACAGCCACTCTGATTGGCTCGCAGGCATGGCTTGGTTGGTGGGCATGGTTTAGGTGTCTCGGAGTGATGGTTAATTTTCATATTATTCTTTTTTTAATTTTTTTTGCATTTTTTATTATTACTTAAAATATTGCAAAGAGTAGTACATATGTCTCTTTTTTCCCCCCATGACCTTCCCCCATCCTCCCCTACCCCCCCAGTATCTTGTGTCCATTGGTTATGCTTATATGGATGCATAAAAGTCCTTTGGTTGATCTCTTTCCCCTCCCCCTCCAACCCTCCCCAGCCTTCCTGCTGTAGTTTGACAATCTGTTTGATGCTGCTCTGCTTCTGTATCTAATTTTTGTTTATCAGTTTATAATGGTCTTTATTATCCATAGATGAGTGATGTCATGTGGTATTTTTCTTTCATTGATTGGCTTATTTCACTTATTATTTTATTAGATTAGATTGCCAAAACTTGGAAGCAACCAAGATATATTTAAATAGGGGAATTGTCTACTGTAATACATGCAGACAATAGAATATTATTCAGCCCTGACAAGAAATGAGCTATCAAACTATGAAAATATAAGGACAAACCTTAAATGCTTATTACTAAGTGAAATAAGCCAGTCTGAAAGGCTATATACTGTATGATTTCAACTATGTGACATTCTGAGAAAGGCAAAATTATAGACACAGTACAAAATTTGTGATTGACAGGGGTCAGAATAGTGGGGAGGCATCAATAGGTGAGTACACACAGAGGATATTTAGGATATTTAGGATAGTGAAAGGATTCTGTGTGATACTATAACGGTGGATACATGTCCTTATACATTTATCTAAACCCACAGAACCCTAATGTAAGCTAGATAGTTTGGGTGCTAATTAAATGTCAGTGTAGGTTCATCAGTTGTAACAAATGCACCACTCCGATGGTGATGTTGATAATAGCTATCTACAATGTAACACTAAAATAAGCTCTACCATTGGATCCCAGGGTTTTTAGAACTTTTTAGACATTGTTTGTGGTAAAGAATATTGTTATCATAATTTTTAACTGTTATGAATGAACTATGCATAAAAGTTGTCATATTTTTATTCCCTTACAAATGACTGAAGGAACCCTTTCTTTTTGTTGTTGAGATTATATATTTGTTTTCTTAGGTGATGATGGAATGTTTCTCTGTTATGCATCACATTATCAAAATGAATCCCCCGGGCGCAGCCCTTATCTGAGAACCCAGCAGCAGTACAGAGGCTCAGTTCAATCACTTCCTTTTCTCAGAAGATTCGGATCATATACTGAGGGATAATTAATCATCCTGAGGACTCTATACCTTTAAACCGTCTTTAAAATGTGCACATCATCATCTTGTGTGGCTTTGGTATCTTAAAAACTGTTGTCCACTTTTCTATCCTGAGAAAGGTAGTCTCAAAAACCATATATTTCTCTGATATTCTGTCCTCCAGTGGATCTTCACATGTATTGTTTTAGTTTCTGGAGCTCCACAAAACATCTACATTTTAGAGGATATACAATGCTCTCCTTTGTTTAAGACATAATTGATATTGTTTCTGGATGCATAATAGGGGATTTGGTCTGGTGTGAGACGCTTCTTGAGTGTCTGAAAGTCATATTGGAACATGGACCCAAGGCTTGCCTTAAGTCTGAACTGCTCTCCCTGGCACTGAAGTGTGTTGTGGCTGTCTGTCACCAGAGCAGCTGACATGCAGCTTTGCCACATGACCTGTCCTTCTACTCCCTTTCCAAAAAGTAGAAGGGAATGAACATTCCTTGACACTCCTGACACCCTAGTATCAACACATATATGCACACTGATATTTCTGTGTAGTAAAACTTATTGCCATTGTACATAATGAGAAAACTGAGGCACAGGAAGGTGAAACTTGTAAAGAATTATTTGCCCTACTTCTCATGGCTGGAATTAGATGTGTAACTAGTTCCCTCAGGCTGCAAAGCCCTATTCCTCTTCAAGTGCATCTCATTAATCAGTAGCTTATGTACCATGCCTATGAATGAGCCTTATAAGGAGTGCATAAACAAATGTTCTAGAAAGGAAAGGGGGGAAAAAAGCAGAAGTAATTACCTCTCTGTATGTTTTAGGATTTTCTTGTGATTTTATGGATAAATTTGTGTTAACTTTTGTGGTTTCCTATTCCATATCCAAACTATTTATTTTCCTGTGTAAATTACTTTAAAAAACTTAGGTGAATACTGTGAGTAATTAGCTTTTGCAGTTTTTTGTTTGTTTGTTTGTTTAGTTTCAAAGGACTCCACAACCATTAATTACTCATCTACATCTGGAAGGCGAGGCAAGAATCATTGCCTTCACTGAACCAAAGGAAACTGAGAGGTCAAGAAGTCCCCTGCAGTCCCACAGCAAGCAAATGATATAGTGACTCAAGAATTGGAAATCATACTTCCTCATTTCAACTCTATATTTAGACATTGACTTTTTATTTTCTGGTATAAGAAGGACGGTGCTGCTAAGGATATTGAGTTATTATTCTGCCTATCACTCAAAGAAAGATGTGTTTCTTAGAGACAGGAGAAACAAGAAGAGATTAACAGAAAGAAAGAGAACTAAAGAGATGGGCAAAGAGACAACTTTTGGGCAAAATGAATGAATTGTAATATTCCTTGTGTTGGGGGGAAGGGTGCAAGGAACTTTGTGGAAGAAGGGAAAGCTCAAGGTATATAGAAGAAATGCAGATCAGGAGGCAAGCAAGATGGACAGCAGGCCACTCTCTTCACACCATAGTTGCTACTACCCAGCAGTCAAGCATTAAATGGATGGCTATACAAAAAAGACACAAATGTAATTTTTCAGAATGTTGACTCGAGTGCATCTTTGCCCATCACCACTGGAGTGTTCCTTAAACATCTTCAGGAACTACGAAGAAAATTAAAAAGGCACATCATTTAAGAAGGGTAAAAATATTATGAGAGTCTATTCAATAAGCAACAAACCTGGCCACAATTAGATAATACACAATTATTTCACATTCAGGAGCCAGCTTATGACCCAGTGACACATAGTATGCACTCATCAAATAATAGTTTATTAAAGTAAAAGAATGTTTGAAATATTGAATAAATTAGTTATTTTGTTATTAACAAATGAATTGCATTCCCAGAGTAATACTTGCATCCTCAAATATTTCCCACCTTATCTGCCTCCACAAAATGGGTATTGCCTAAATAAATTAGAATATGTTCATTCAACAGAATACCATGTGGTAAATTTATATGTAATATCTTGGGGGAAATGTCTAAAATATATTAAATTAAAAATAAATTGCAAAGAGTATGCTTAATGTGAGCCTGTATGTACTAGTATTGGTAAAGAATTGATATTCATGTTATGAGTAGAATATGTTTGGCAGTGTATGCATATAAGTCAAAAGGGAACCCAACACTGGCTGAACATCTTACTACATTTCCCTTATGGATTTGTTTTATTAATCTTCAAATTGACTTCTGACACTTCTCAAGTATCTTATAACACTTCACTGAGCTAATGACTTGACTTGATATTTTATTGAGAAAGTGGAAGCCCATGGATGAGATTGTACCAGTCCATAATCAAACCTATCAAGTTACCTCTGATTTCTGTGCCCATTTTGTCTGCCTTCCCTCTTTTCTGCTACAATGGAGAGTTTTTATTGCCATCAAGCCCCATCCTCACCACTTGTGCACTGGATTCTATCCCCTATTGATTTTTCAAAGATCTTATTTCTGTTGCCATTCATTCATATTCATTCATTTGTATTACCTTTCTCTCAACAGTGAGATGAACCCCATGTCTGTGCTAATCCACCTGACCCTCAACCTGGCACACCATTCCATAGGGGAAAATGGGACATGGGAAGTCAGTGCTTTCTCTGCTTTAGCGTCTGGCTTATACTATCACATCAAGTGATTAAAAATCAGATTGATACTTTAGTTTTGGTTATTGTGTTAATCAATGACTCCAACACTTATTAATTTCTTTCTCTAGCTAGGCTGAATTCATAACAATACCATTGTATGAGAGACAAGGGAAGTAGAAGAACCAAAATACTTTTAAAATGAAAAATACAGTTGGTGAATGCATAGAACTCTGCATTGGTTACTGTAGCTACCAATACAGAGATATGACAATTAATTTTCCATAATGATATAAAAATTTTCAATGGGGAAAATATGTTTAAATATAGTGTTGGAAATATTGAACATTCATATGCAAACAATGAACCCTACACTTTATATAAAAATTAAGTCATAGATCTAAATATAAAATGTAAAACTATAAAATTTCTAAAAGAAAACACTAGAGAAAATATTTGTTACATATGGTTAGGCAAAGAGTTTTTAGGCATGACACCATAAGCACAATCAAAAGAAAAAAATTGCTAAAATGAACTCCATTAAAATTAAAAACTGTGTCTTGGAGAATGACATTGTTAAAAAATGGAAAGGCAAACCACAGAAAAATGTACCACACATGAAACAAAGGACTTGTACCCAGAATATATAAAGAACTCAGTACATCAGCAATTAGAAAACAAAACAACAAATTAACAAATGGGCAGTTTTCCATCTGGTGGAAGAAATGGACTTACAAGTCCAGAAGCACAGACAACCCCAAAGAAAAGGAATCCAAAGAGGACCACACGAAGACACATCATAATTAAAATGCCAAGGGCAAAAGACAAAGAGAGAATCTTAAAAGCAGCAAGAGAAAAACAGTTAGTTACATACAAGGGTGTACCCACACGGCTATCAGCTGATTTCTCAATGGAAACCATGCAAGCCAGAAGGGAGTGGCAAAAAATATTCAAAGTGATGAATAGCAAGAACTTACAACCAAGATTACTCTACCTAGCAAAGCTATCATGTAAAATTGATGGTCAGATAAAGAGCTTCACAGACAAGAAAAAGCTAAAGGAGTTCATCACCACCAAACCAGGATTATTTGAAATGCTGAAGGGCATTCTTTAAGAAGAGGAAGAAGAAGAGAAAGATAAAGACAAAAATTATGAACAACAAAGTGACAACAAATACATATCTATCAACCAGTGAATATAACAATTAAGTCAATAGAAATATCTGATGAACAGAATAAACTGGTGAATAGAATAGAAGTAAGGGAATAGAAAGGGAATGGACTGACAATTCTCAAGGGGAAGGAGGTGTGAGGGGTATGGGAAG